>JARJDS010008956.1:0-12452 GCA_030264155.1 Atheta pasadenae | reverse complement strand
TGTTATTTTCTTTGATATTTTTTTGTGACACTTCCCGTCGCGGTGTTGCGCGCGCGCGAACGCTTGCGTCGTATTTGTTTACGTTCCGGCGCGACTTATGACCTCTCTCTTTCCGAATGAACACTTCCAACGAACTCTTTCGGCTGTCATTAACATTTTCAAAATTTCAAATACACATTGAATTTAAAAGCATTGAGCTTAGCTTTAAATAAATTAAGTAAAATTTAAATTAAAGTTTTCACTTGTGAATCCTCACATCCTCAAGTGAAAATTTCAGTTTGTGGTGACATCGAAATATTGTGATTGCTTGGAATTACGGTTGTATATAATGTGTATGTTTAGTTATTTATTATATTAAATTGATATGTTATCGTATTGAAACACGTGCCTAGTGTATGAATAATAAGATAACAACATTGATTGTGCGGAAATTGTCGTAAACATTAATAATTTGTTAAGTAAATTTTGAATTACTAAAATTTAAAAAATAAGTTAGGTGTTTGTTTAATAGATGGCGCTGTGGTTGGGTTTCATTTAATATCCTGTATAATAATAAAGGATAATGCTAAAGTGATGTAATGTTTGAGCGTGAAAATATTTTAGTGGTGGTTTGTTGGGTGGGTAGAAAATGGATATGGATGTGTATCAGCATCCCGGGGGAGGACGCCGCGCCGGCCGGCCGTTGCTTGGTTTGTGTTGGTGGCGGCAGCGGCGTCCGGCCTGCCCTTTCGCCCGGTGCGACGCATCGCTGCTCCGCACGCTTCTCTCCACGACGCGCCTGTATCGATTCACACCGCGCCGCCGCGCAATGCCGCATCGCATCGCAACGGGGGAGGTGTGCCGCGATGTCGCCGCCAACATCACACCACCCCATTTCGACCACTTCAATTTCAAAATCATAACATTACAATAATTATTATCACTAATGTAACAAATCAAATGGAAATTCAAAGCATTAAAACATAATTATATTTTGGTTTGTCTTGGAGAATTACTATGTTGAGAAGCTATTCGTGTATAGATGGCGTTAGTTGTAATTTTTGTTTGGGCTCAATGTAAAGTTTTAAAAATGATTGCACCAGTATTGGAATCTGTTGGGTTTGGCGTCGATGAGCAAGCGAAGGGTGACTTTGGGCCCTTCGTTGGCGGAAGAGGGTGACTGTGTGGTGCGTGCTTGGGTGCCTGGGAAAGGGCGAGAGTTGTGTGCGCGCAGACTGGTGACTACGTGACTCTCAGACGTTCTTCGTGGCTATATGGATCCGAGTGATCCGGCTAAAAACGAAAACCTACAAATACAAATTTCGACAAAACCTTCTGTGGCGGGCGAATTTTGGAAGCGTGTAGGCGAGGGCGGAAAGTGCCCTTCTCACGAGTGTCGACCGAAAACCAATGTTTGCCGCAACAAAACCCGAAAATAAACGCGAACGCCCAAAATGCACAAACAAAACAAAAACACAAACAGATTTCAAATCTTTCAATAAGAAAACCACAAAATAACATCGAAAACAAACGAATTTTATTTTGAACTGAAAAAACAAAATTTGTTTTTTTTTCCAGCTTGCTTGATAAACGAAAACAACAAGACACAAATAAATAAATGTTTTTTTATTTAATTTTAAAGAATTGCTTAGGTTATTAATTAAAATCTTGATTGTTTATATTATTTATTACTGCATTAACATATTACATATGATACTGAATATTGTACTGTCATTTATTTGGGCATCTGGACTTCTGGACAGTGCAATTGTTAATCATAATATCACGAAATACCATTATCATTATTAATAAAGTGATGGCAACATCACGCAGACGTGAATAGCATGATGGCGGGCTGGGAAACTAACCACTGGCCACGATTGTGATGCAACCCTTTATGCAGGAGTACGTATACGTTAGTGGATTGTACTGACCAGAGGGTTGAAATCTCTGGAATTGCGCATTAACCGCGCAATATTCATGCAATTATAATAGGTAATTTCGCAATTATCGTTCTTATAATTTTCGTTTTCATTGTGATTGCAATATTCATAGTAATTTCCACCATCTACCTAGCAAACTCAGTTTTCTACGAACCCATTGTAGATTTAATTATTAGAAGTTAATTATGAGTTATATACTTTGTTAATGCATCGATGGCAAAATTTTCATAAATTTTAGTTAACCGTTAAGTCACGCCATCTACAGGCGAATAGTTGATAGCAAATTTATGTGATTCAAGTTATTTGTTTTTTTTCAAGTTTTTGTTTGTTGTTTTTGACATTGATTGTCAATAAATAAATAGTTTTTAGAGTTTTGTGGTTAAAGTCGTAAAATGTACGATGATTGATGCTTCGATGTTGTATCTAGCGGCTCATACACACATACAAGTATTGGAACACAACAGGTAGACGAAGAAAATGGAAGAAAACGCAAGAGAACTTCCATTCGCAAGAGAGGTGTACGAGGTACTCGCGGTTCGGCAAAGTCGAAGAATGAGGAAGTGCGCAGAGGTAATAAGCAAGCACATGAACCGTACTATTACGTACTCGCAACTTGCAAGAGAGCACCCAGTTCAGTTCTAAACAGTTAATAAAGTCGCGGCGGCCGTAAAACGTGAAAACATTGGGAAAACGCGGAAAACAAATCACAAAATCACGACCAAACACAAATTAAATCAAAACACTCACAACAACAAAAAATGCAACTGTGTTTTAAAAAATTGTACTTTAGATGGCGTTAGTTGATTTACTTTTTTTAAATTTTGAACATAGATGGCGCTAGTTGGTGTTACCTGCTTATATTAAGAAATTAAATTTATTTAGGACATTTTGTTATTTATTACATTTATTAGCCACCAATTCATCTAGTGGTGTTTAGTAGTCATTAAAGTTTTTATTTCTTTTTGATTTTTATCTTAATTGTTGACATGGTGACATCTTCTCGACAACATATTATACGTTGATTATTTGTTTATTTGTTGAGTTGTTAATTTGGTTGTCTATTTGAATACGGAATTAACTAATTAGCACACATGGTGATAGCTTCATTTGCCGATAGTGTTTTTTTTTGTTAATATGTGGAGAAGTCTGCTTTAATGAACAAATAAAAAGTTTAAACGACTTGAAGTTGTAGCTGAAGCACTTTGGATGGTTTGAACTTTTGGTAATAAAACGCGACTAATAAGTTATGGCTAACAAGGCGCAACTTGGTGATTACCATCATTAACGCGTTCGTAAATTCTTAAATTCCTGGAGGTACAAATTCAAGTTTAACGTTTTCATATTTTTAGTCTGTTTTGGGAAGTTTTAGAATTCAAATGAGGTTTTATTGCAATTTGTGGGTTTTATAGTAACGTTGTTGATTAGATTTATTTTTGGTACACAAGTAGGACTGATTTCATTCTATAGTTTTGTCATAATTATTATCTATTTATAGTAATAACAATGTCAATGATTTTTGCAATTTTTTTTAAAGTTACGGATCAAACAACAACTTTTATTCAAAGGTTTTCTTGATAAAATGATTGTTTTTTTTTTGTAATTATTGTTTATTATTATTTTATTATTGATATTTTAGTTTTCTGTCTTATATTATCTTAATGTTAACTCATTAATGATGATTTTGTTGTAAAATTTTTCATAATTTAAAATTTTAGTTTTTTTACTTTTATTTGACAATGTTGCCATCTATACGTAACTTGACTAACCACAAAACTTAAAACCTCAAAATAGCATAACCGGCGCCATTTTGAAAACGCTTCATTCGATCTTAATCTTTAGCGAAATAAATACGCAATAACTTGGAAGTTGGTAGTTAGGTAGTTGCATTACGTCGCTTCAAGTTGCATCACGCCGACAGCTACAGCGAGCACCGGGCCGCCGCCAGGTTGGTGCACCACACTCAACACACCCAACTTCCTCACTAGCACCACATTCTGCGAGAGTGCGCACAGGTTGTTTGCTTCGCGATTAGTTAAATAACGGGTTTATGCTTTGGTCGACATACAAAACTATAGCAAATATTTCTCAAACGTAACAAATCATTTTTGATGTAACCTTTTCTTTCATTATAAATTCTAAATTTTGTTTATAAAAAACAATGTTTAGAAAAAAAACAAAATTATATTAAAAAAATTTAAATATTTGACGTCATATTGTATTGAATAGAATAAAGCCCATACTCTTCTTTACTCTGCTTCTTAGTCTGCCTACTTGTACTTTTTATTGTACTCTTCATTCTTCATCCTACTTCGTAATACCTTCTTGTCTTGTCTTTGCGTTGTTTCTTGTCGTTGCGCGTGTGTCCTTTGGTCTCCTCTTCGTCAGCCGCGTCTCCTGCGTCCGTCCTGCAATGTGTAGCGTCGTGGCCGTACGGCGGCGTCGCCTAAGCTAAGTTTGAGTTTAAGTTCTGGTTTAATAATGCAAGAGCAATGATCTCGCTCGCGTTGTTCGCGTACATGTACGTGACCGTCCTGTCCTGTCCTCGCGGCTGCTTCTTCTTTGCCTCCGTCTGTCTGTCTCTCGTCTTCACCGCATGTGTATTGCTTCAGTTGTTTGTAGTATTTGCAGTTTGTTCATCGCGTGCTCGGGAATTATCATCCCTGCAAAAAAATGCATGAAATGCGAAAAATTCAGAACTTGAACGTAATAAATATAACGCCTTGGGAATATTACGGATAATTATGTACGTCATGAAGACAATCACGCATAA
Organism: Atheta pasadenae; assembly: GCA_030264155.1. NCBI lineage: Eukaryota > Metazoa > Arthropoda > Insecta > Coleoptera > Staphylinidae > Atheta > Atheta pasadenae. The sequence goes on along the minus strand of JARJDS010008956.1, from coordinate 7,760 downwards.
CACACGTTTTTTTTATAGAAATATATTTCATTCATATTATATGTATAGATAGATTTATTAAATAAAAATGTGTTGTCTTGATTTGATGATATTTAGTTTGAAATTTCAAGTTTGAAATATTAATTCCGAAAAGTTTTACGTGTAAAATTCCACAGTATTGCACAGAATGTACATGTGCGGTTGAATGTTTGCGTTTGGGAGTGTGGTGTGTGATGTGTGTTATGATTATAATTATAGCAAACGATGAATAATCGTTGGTCGTCATCGTTCGTCGATGCCGATGCGTCGGGTGTGTTCTGTTCTGGGCTCGCTTTTGGTTGGGAAATCACGATCGATTTGACGCGATGCGGCGCCGCGTTTGTTCATTGAAACGGATTCGATTCGTCAGGAAATTCCAGCTTTGCTTTTATATTTAATCTTATTTGCTTTTATTTTGGGGTTCCGGAACTAATAAATAACTTTGATTCTTCTTTCGTGTTTAATGTTTTTAGGTTTAGAATGACCGGAAATTGTTTTGCGAAAAAAGTTTAACAAAAGTTTTTATAAAATTATAAAACAAATTAATCATGGTTGACATTATAATCATTAAATTAAAGTTTATTTTTAAGAAAACAGGACGAAACTTAAAAAGTATTTGATTTTGGTTATATCACAGGTTAGGCACCGATCCGGGGCAAGTCCGCCCTAGTAGCACTATTTCAATTTATTAAGAAAATCATAAGTTTTTAATCCAAATTAGGAATTGGTGAAATGGATGGAAGATATATAAGTATAGTATTCAATTTAGATCTTGAATGACAAGTATTTGGTATTATATGAATTTAGTAATGCTTGAATACAAAAATGTATTATTATATTTCTATTAACAAGTGTCGCCATCTCCAGGCACACAAAAAATTAATGAAGCATTTCAAAACTATGTTTCTTAAAATGTTACTATTCAAATATAAAGTTCTTTTGAAATACAATCAGAATACCACAATTAATAGGTTAGTATTTAGCTTTGACACAATCTTGTCTCTTGTTGAGTGGCTATTGGGACGGCGGTTGAACAAATTCCTACCATTTGAATTGAACCTCAAGTTCTTTCTACTTTGCATTGCTTTACTTTTCTATGCCTGCTTACTACTTACTCGATGCTTACTTGTTCACGAGTAACAAGTAAACTCATACTCGTTTATACAACAAACTTTAAGTTGCTATTGCTTCTTTCAAGTTCTTGTAAGTTCGTTTTGAGTTGTTTTCTTTTGACTCCTTGCGCGCGTTCTTTCTTTGCGCTGTCTTCAAGTCAAAGGCGCCTCCCATTCTTGTGTTTCCTGCGAGCGGCGGAACGACGGTGAGTCGTTTGTTTATGATTAATTCCACAAGCGGCAAAGAACCCAAGAAAACGCTGAGTATGTGAAGAAGTGTAAATGTAGATTGTTGGACTTGTTGCGACTGCGACTGTTGCTCGGCCTGGCTTGCTTGACACACGTAGAAAGAAAGAAAGAAACTAAACTCTAGAAAAAGAAATCACAATCACAATATATACGATTGTCAAGTTTCAACACTCGTTGGAATTTCAAAATTCAAATATGAAAATATAACCAAACCAAACTAACAGTGTTTGAGTTAAAAGTAAAATGTTAAAATGGCGGCGTGTGTTTATGAACAAAATTTACCATGATCTGATTTTTTAATATTCAGCACTTTATGACTAAACAATTATCAACAAGATACTTATACTTTCCACTCGGATTCGTCGCCATTCGTCGCATGCAAACATTAAACATAAAATTTAACGCTGATTGCGACATTTCTGTCAATATCAACGCACACGAATGTTGATCGTAAAATTAATCATTGCGTTTTTGTTTTCATTTTACGTCGCAGACTTTAACTTATTTACTTTATTGATTCAATAAAGTTAAATTATTGTTACTTATTGAGTATGTAAATAAGTCCATAAATTAATGACATTGTTGTAAAGATCTTTACGCGTCGATGATGGCGGTAACGTGCGCGAATTACGAGAAATTAACACATTTCAGATATTAATCTGTTGTTTGCCGATGAAATTACTCGGCACACACGACGACGACGTCGATGTCGACGACGCCGACGTGCGCGTTGCGTTACTTTCTTGCGCACGCGTGTGAGCGTATTCTCTGTTGTGTGTGAGTGGCTCAGCGCACTTACTGTAAACTGTAAAATTCGAAATGAACTCATCGGACAGGAAGTCGTCGCAAAGCAGCGCAGAACAGCGCGCAGCCGGCGTTTAGCCTTGCTTCAACTTTACGTCGAGAATCAACGCTTTGCTTCAATGCTGTGCTTACTTAACTTCAGCGTGTGGACATTGGCGACATACAGCGTGTCAATGTCTTAAATGTTTTAAATGCCTCTAATATTATGATTTGTATAATTACATTACGATTTAATAGGTTAGGTTATGATTTTTGGTATAGTACTGAATTTAGTTACCAAACAAAATCCCTAGATTTGTTCTTAACCTTAAAATTTTATTTTAAGGTTTCCGCTGGTCAACATCTCCATCTATCGGGTGATCTCAAAGGCAATGTATCAATTGCAACACAACAAGGTCTTCACTTCCAACAACAGGGGGCGCAATCATCGCCGCATCCTAATGGGCCGGCCTCGCAACAAAGTACGCCTAATAGTCACGCCCCGCACAATAACCATTCTAACAACCACAACCAAGATGCGTCCGGTGGTCCACAGCAAGGACCACAAGGACAAAACGGTGCCGGTGGTGCTAGTTCCAACGCCAATCATCAGTCGCATCCGAACATGATGAATGATAACATTCATCCACTGAATCCACAAAACCAAAGCGGAAATAACCAAGGACAAGGCTCCGTTCCAGCCAACATGAACAACCAAGGCATGCCCAATCACATGACGAGTCATATGAACAATATGAACAACATGAACAGTATGAGCGGAATGAACAATATGAACAACATGTCCGGCATGTCGAACATGAACATGAACAGTATGAATCCGAACATGAACAGTATGAACCCCAACATGAATCCGAATATGGGTAACAATGTGATGATGAATGCGGGACATCATGGCAATATGGGTCCAGGCGGCAGTTCTGGACCAGGCGGACCAGGTCCGGGAGGTATGGGCGGGCCTAATGTGGGCGTAGGCCAAATGGTGGGAGGTGTCGGTGGAGATAGTTATTCGATGACGCAGAGTCAGACCATTAACTTTACGCAACAAACTTTACGGCAGAGAGGGAGTGGGGTTAATGTTGGTGTGGGAGTTCCGCCAGGGATGGGAATGCCTGCGCAAATGGCAGGTGCTGGTGGGCCTGGGGGTCCAATGGCGCCGAATGGAATGCGACATATGAGTCCGTTAGAACAACAGAAGTTGATGCAACAAACTCAATTATTGAGGGCGCAACAACAAGCAGCTATGCAACAGCAGCAGCAACAACAACAGCAGCAGCAGCATATGGTACGGCCGCCCCCGCCTGATTATAAAGCAAGTGCGGGTATGATGCAAGGAATGGGCGGGCCTAGGTATGGGCCGGGACCTGGTGGTCCTGGAGGACCTGGTAATATGCCACCTGGTGGACCTGGCATGAGGAGAATGCCACATCAATCTATGCCGCCATCAGGTAAGTACATTTTTAAGTTTTTTTTTTAAATTGTTCAATAAGAAAAATTAACTTTAAATTATATTTTTTAAATGTAATATTTAAAGGTCCAATGATGCGGCCACACAATATGTACATGATGCAACAACAGCAACAACAACAGATGGCAGCACGTGGTATGTACCCACCTAGGCAACAAGGACCAATGGGTGGTAACCCGGCTGGTAATGGTGGTATGGAAGGGGCGGGTCCTGGTGGTCCAGGGAGTGGTATGCCACAACATGGAAGTGCGGAATGGCGTCATATGATGATGCAACAAGGCAATGGTTTTGGTAATCAGATGAGACCGAACTTTACGCAACATCAACCTAATAAACGTGAGTTATTTTTTTTTCTAAACAACACCTAATCGCAAATTTTCCAAAACTTAAACAATGAAAATTGTTACAGCTGGTTTTAATATGAACGCAACCAATCCGATGCAAATGCAAAGTATGCAACCACAAATGCGTGGTATGAACCAATCAATGATGGGTCAAGGCGGAGCTGGAGGTGTACCTCCTTCTCAAGGCGGGCCAATGGCACAGATGACTTCTATGAATCAACAAATGATGATGCAACAACAACAAAATGTTGTTCAAGGCAATAATCAAGTAAGTTTTTTCTTATTCACAATTTAACCTAACTCTGCATTGACTTTTATGCTTAATGTGATAATTATTTAATTAATTAAATTAGATGTCAATGACGAGTATACATATGCAACAAACGCAGTCGTTATCGATCAACAATCAAACTCATCATCAACAACAACAAAATTCGCAACAACAACAGCAACAACAAGGACAGCAAGCACAAGCCAACATGAACAATCAATTGGTATCGTCAACAGCGGGTGGTAATCAACAAATGAGCAACAATCAGAACAACGACTTCCTGGATTTCTTAACCTTCCAGCCCGACAGCACATTATCCGATCAAGAATTGCTGAAATTCGCAAATGAAGCCGGATTTAATCTGAACGACATCAATATTTAAATAATTCGAACAAAATGCGTGCAAGGTGTAGTGAATGAACATTAATAGACATTGTGACAGTTTACAGACAGACCTAGAACGCAAGGTTGCGAAACGGACGTAAAGAAAATGTGATGTTTAAACAAAACAAAAAACAACAAAATTGAAACCAGTGCACTCCAAACAAAGAGTAATTCCATCTTATATAAGTAATTAAGTTATAACGAAAAGTATATCTATAGATATGCAAGTGAGGTTAGAAACAAGGGCGAATATTTGTATTTTTTGTACATATCGTTTTTATTTCGGTTAATTTTATTTTATTCGTGATCTATTTTATTCGATTTGATTTTATTAATTGGACGACATGTGTTTGATTAATAACGCGAATGCTATTAATTTGCTAATGAAGATACAATGATTTTATTTATACTAAAACATATAAATATTTAATAGCGTAAGTTATGCAACACAATACACAAAGTTGGAGTGGAGTTAACTTTGTAACAAAATGTGAAACAAAAGTATGAAACATGGATATATTATTTTGTGTACGTAATCACTGCCAGTACGTAAAGCATTTAAATTAAAACAAAACAAAATATTGATGGCCAAAATTCACACACATTTACTAGTTTCATAGTTTTGACCATTAATATTTATCGATTGGATTCGATTCATTCATTCATATCAAAAAAACATATTATACAATTGCAGTATGCAACCCAACAAGCAAACAAACAAAATAAAACAAAACAATGCAATATAAGTAACACAAATAAAATGCGGAATTATGCAACTCAATATACAAGCCGAATAACCATTAAAGCAAATAATTAAATCATTGATAACATTACGACATTATATCGATTGTTATATAAGTACTAGGGACCTATTCATACATATAACTTAATAGTTTAACATGACGAACGTGTGAGCAGTAAACACGTGGAGTAAACAAAACAAAAAACAAACGGAGGATCAGAAATCTCAATAATTTTATAATTAGACAAATATACACAATAACAATTACAAGAAACATAAACTAAACTAAACAAAAGTAGTAGTCATTTGGAGGTTAGGTTAAATTAAAAGTAAAACTAAAAGTAAAATAATCAAAGCAGTATATGAAGCAATTAGTTATTGATTGAGGATTGCAGAACAAAAATAATTGAAACAAAATTGTACATAATTAGCAATGTATTATGCATACAGTCGAATGCATTCAGTGCGTTTGCATTATTATACCAATTACTTATAGATCTGAATGATAAGAAATGATAACGTAAGGTTCGATTCATTTACACATCATTTTACTTTGACCTTGATTTGACGGAAATGACGTGAACGAACGTCAAACAAAAAGAAACTGATACCAAAAGAAGTTTTAAACAATCAAGAAAAAGAGCATCAGAACAAATTGTATAAATATCGGCCAGTAATTAACTATTTATGTTAATGTCATATTAAGTTAAAAATTTCAAGATCTAAAATTTATTTTATACAATTAATGTGCAATTCACATTTACACATTGACAAAGATCTCGCATTGTTAATAATTATAATTGAAACTAATTATGTTTGTTTCACAATATCACCAGATATTGAAACTTGTAAGAAAAATGTTTCAACAACGTTTTTGTTACTTGTTTTTCATGTGGAGAATTAAACAAACAGAATTGATTTTGATTATTAATTTGACAGAAACACTTCCAATGTTTGGTTTTTAATGAACATTCCAATAGACATTTTATACAATACAATAATAATTCATAAGTAAGTAAGAACTACAACTACAAATAAAGTACCATCATTGTAAACGACATAAACAATTAAGATACGTTGTATAATATTTGTAATATCTGTAATAGGCATATTTTGTATGCTTTTAATTAATTGTTTAATTTTTTTTTTAATATTTGTATTTTTGTTTGTTTCGTTTTACTTTGTTTAGCGTTCGTTCATTTGTTTGTGTTTTTTTTTGTAAGTAACTTGTAAGCAATCAGTATTCTGATGATTTCCACTTCGATTTCCATTTCCATCACAAATGTGAACCAACAAAAACTAAGAAAGTAATGAACAACAACTAATTGATTGTGTTTTCATATTCACACTTCGATTTGTATTCTTTGCGTGTACTTAGGCAATTGAAATTGTTATTATTAATATTTTAATACCGTACAAGAGTTTATATACAAGAGTCGACCGATTAAGTGAAGGATTGTAAAGAAAATTGTGAAACTATGACGATGAGCGAGATTTGGAGGATGATAAATGAATATGATGATATAAAATATATTCCATGTTTTGTAGATTTATGCAACCAGGTGAAATATATAAAGTATAATAGTGAAGATGTGGTTTTATTTGTTTATTCATTTCAGGTCAGAACTGAAAAATATCTGTTATATTACAGGTATACGATTATATATATCCAACTTATTTATAAAAGTTATAATATAAAATTTAACCTTGTTTAACACGTTTCTACATTGTCATTTTACTTGTCAAAAATGCACGGTGGCACCAGGTGGCACCAGGTGGCACAAGACATGAACAAAAAAACATAGTGAGCACGAAAAATATGTGCGACTTGGTTCGACTTAATTATTAACACATTAAAAATGCATAAAAAGATATCAAGTATACTATTTCTAGTGTAAATTTTCACCATCTATCCAAATCCGTTGAGAAAATGCAAAAATATTTAACGGTTTGGAAGTTATGACCATAAAAGTACAAAGATGCCGATTGGTTATCCGCTATAGCGCCAAAACTATACATTTTTGTCTAAACTTTGTTTTATTTGTACGTATAAAAAGTACAACACATGTCCAATATACGTTTCTTAGGGTAATTGGACGGTGCCGATTTGAATTCGGTGTAAAAATTTTAAAAAATCTAGCCGTTTAGAAGATATGAACAAAAACTCATATTGAACTCGAAAAATTTGTGCAATTTTGGTCGACTTAATAATTAACACATTAAAAATGCATGCCAAGATATCCAGTATACTATTTCTAGTGTAAATTTTCACTATCTATCCAAATCCGTTGAGAAAATGCAAAAATATTTAACGGTTTGGAAGTTATGACCATAAAAGTACAAAGATGCCGATTGGTTATCCGCTATAGCG
>JARJDS010008935.1:0-28298 GCA_030264155.1 Atheta pasadenae | reverse complement strand
TAATTTCCGTCACGTATTTTTTTGTTATTTGTGTTATTGATGATGATTTGGCTTATATTGTTGATAACATTACAAGATTTGATCCTTGTTGGCCTTGGTTTTGTCTCCGGTGTGTGGCTGATGTCCTGCGGGATACACTAAAGGTCTCAGGCGCAATAAAGGACACTAAGGACACTGGAATATAGTGAATCGCGCAAGAACGACGAAAACCGCCTATTGTGTTACGTTCAACGCCACGCCGCCGCCGATATCGGTTTAATAACGCTGCTTTTGGCACAAAACCACCCCTCGGTAGCTGCTGCTGCTGCCGCTGCCGCCGGCACATAATCATCATTATCGTTATGCGCGTCTTATGTCATTGAAAATCTCGACCCAACATTACCCAACACTGAACAACGAAATCCCTAGCTTTTTGTTTCGCCTCGACTCGCCGCCGTGTATTACACGTTTAAGTGCCGAGGTTAAAGGGATGTTATCCTTGATATTAAGTTTACTAAATGACCCGACTATTTTAACTTAAAACAAACTCAATTTAGCACTAATACAATCGATTGCAGTCTCGTTATATTGATTCAGTGAACGATAAGCATCAACTTCATCGAAGTTTGACAGAAAATGGTAGAAATATAAGTAAAAGAATAAGTAGATAAGAATATCCATCTCTAGGGGGAACGAAAGTGACGGTTACTTATGGGCTCAAAATCGTAGAATACGCGAATGTATCCTGCAAATCCAGCCGATCCTGCAGTGTTGTCGTCGCATGGGATGACTGGGAAAATCCCTCGAGACGTACAACCACCCTCCGTCCACGAGTGGCATTTCCTATCTTTCCAATTTTAGCAATTTTATTGAGGATACAATAAAAAGCACACGAAAGAAAAAGAAAATAATAAAACTTGTAGTAAATGTAAAAACAGTACACCACTATAGGCAGCCATACTTACAAAACTTAAACCAAAAATCTAAAAAATAATTATTTCTTTCACCCGTACAGTATTGTTTTTCTAAACTTTCCGCATTTATTTATTTCCTGTGTTTTTCGCAATAGTGGAAAATTTTATTGTAATGCTGTAATGTATAGTAATGCATTTTTATTGCCGGTATTTGCGTCGTTTGCGGAGCTATTATTTCAACTCGTGCACAAAATACAGCAGGATGCGGAATGTAGAATACGAGGTCCTTGCACATCGCACATCCTGCAATTCGCTCAACTCTACTTATATACCAAACACAAATAAACGCGTAAAATGTAAATGTTTGGGTTAAGTCCGTGCGCGTACATTTCCATTGAATTGTGTTTTGTTTTGCGAATATTCCGCCATTTTTTTCGAGCTTATTATTTACTTGAGACATTGCTTTAAACAGAACAAAAAACATACTTGTGTTTAAGTTTTTGCCTATAAATTACGTTTTCTTTCTGAATTCGACCTCACATCCGTTTCTTTCCATTTCCTTTTCTTTTATGCTTTTTACGTGTGTTTACTTTCTGCTATTTTTTTAGTGTTTTCCCACATTTTACTCTCGGATTTACTTTACTTCCATAATTTCCTTCCTTTCCCTTAGTTTCCTGCTTTTACCTTTTAGGAGGACTATTATTTATTTGATGTTTTGTACGTTTTTTCTCAGCTTGTGTGTGTAGTCAAGTCACAACTTATTCGTTTGTTGTTTTTCTAACCTAAAATGCAAATAATTGTTTGCTTTTCTTAAATATTTCGCTTACGTTTAAACTGATTTCCTTTTTTTGTATTCTATTTCCTGCACCCGAACGGAAAACAAACACAAAAAATGTCGGAAAAGAAAGAAAGAATCGGAAATTTAAACTTAGCTTTGAACTACGAACTACTACAACTTAGATTTTCCGGTGTTCCCGACTTTTCCGGTACTTTTTTCTTTGTTTTCTCTACATTTGTTCACCTCATACACTCACGCAAACTTCACATACTTTATCAAGCGAATATCCCACAAAAATTGTATTTTTTTAAATAAAAACTTGATTCTTAACGTATGCAACACAACTTACAAAGTGTTTAATAAAATTTGAATAAAAAACAAATTAAAGTCATAAATTGTTAATACTACAAGTTTTTCAACCTTCAAGACTTAAATTCACTTGAAATTGGAGTAATAAATATCTGTTTGTTCCAGGTTTTGGTGCAAAATGTACCAAAGTGGTTCAAAAGTACTAGGAACAACCCAAAGTCGGATTTAATTAAACAATAAATTCAATTTTGAGCTTTACCTGCGCTTGAAACAACCCGAATTGCATCGACAATGATTTCCAGTGCCGATTTCGACACAATCATGGATTGTGAAAGCATTGCGGCTTCAACTGAAGAGATTCTATGGTCCGATGATGACACAATCGTCGCCGAGCAGGAACACGTTTGGCATGAAGGTAGTAAACGAATACTTTTATATACTCAACACCCTGTATTTCACCATGTATATGTAAATGTTGCAATGTTGCACAGTTTGTAAATAAAATGCAGCGCGCACTGAAATTGAGCTCAAATTGCCATCTCGTTGTCGACTAAAACGAAATAAAATTTAATTCGCGCTGTGAGCGAAAGTGGGTCACTCCGAAGGGCCACAACCAGAGCCTATCAATTCGAAACGAATTCGCGGCGTGTGTAAACACAAAAACACGATGGCAAACGATTGTAATCAACTTGAAATTAAAAAAAAAACAAGTTACAAGTTTTTTGTTAATTCAACTTACTTTTAGGCTTGGTTTATTTTGTAGCAAGTCATAAAACATCATAAAAATGAATTGCCAGGATGCAATTTGTTAGGTGCTTCGTGTACGTTGGTTAATTGTCAACTAATTGGCGATAAAGTAAATAAAACGACGCGACATCACACTGTGCGAATCGTGATTTTGTCATTTGCACTTTAATTTCATTATTTATACACTTCTGGGCATATTTTTGATCAAATTTTGACGCTAATACATTTAGAGAACTTGGAATTACATTTTGCACCCAAAAAATCCACAGTATTTAATCATTCAATAAATTGTCCTCTTAAATCGTCAAGCGGCACACTGTGCGGTGCTTTCACGTTAACTTCACAACACATTCACAACAACAACAGAATCTTAAAACTTAAAAAAACTTAAAAATTTTATTGATTAATTAATGATTATTATCATGCTTTTTCAAGAAAAGTAATTATAAAAGTCGTTTGGATCAGAAATTATTACGCTCGAGATAAAATAAATATAAATTACTTTTATATTTTTAAACGTTTCATCCTTTGCAATAAATCATTTAATAATCGATTAATCCAACAGCGCAATGCGAATAAATAAAACTCAAAGATAATCCAAACAATATTTCATTATGTTGTATGTTAAACCATATGCAACCCATTACACACTTTGATTTCTCTAATTTTAAGTTTTCTCAATTCTAATCAATAAATTGAAGCCTTTGAGGCATGTAACATCTTAAAGTTTACAGATTAAACTTTTCCTCTTAAACCGCTGTTCATGGCGACGTGTTGAATCGATGCGTGTGCATTAAAACGGTAATAATTCTTTTGTGATTGCGTCGATTGTCTGATTGTGATTCGTTTTCCTCTTAAACTGCGTTTGAAGCACGTAGTACGTTTGAACTATGTTTTATGTTTTAAGTTAATGTGCACGAGTTCGACAATCACTAGGATTTATTGCCTCGAATTGATAGCATACTCTTAAAATATATTCCACTCTTGGCATTTCTTCGGCAGCACGCTTAGGGCACGTGCAGAAGAAAATGTAAGTTTTTCGTCGTTTGTGACATTATCCTACACGCACACACAGCGAAAACTAATGTTCTAATGTTGAATAATTAAGTGTCACGTGCTCACACTCCGATAACGACGCTCCAAAATGTAGAAGTAGAAGTTGCGGTGAAAAACCGCGACTAAAAGTTCAAGCTAGTTCGTAAGTGGCTCGGAAGCAAAGCATCGAAATCAAAAACCGAAGGGGAAATGATGATCGTCATTTAGAGCGAGAGAAAAAAGTGTTTGCGGCGTGAGAGGAACAAGAAACGGACAGGATCTAAGAGAGAAAATTGTCGCAGGCGAGTTAGAGTTCCGAAATGGGGGAGGAAAATAGTAGATGGCAACGATAGAAACTAAAGAGGAAGAGCTTTTTATTGTAGTTAAAAATAGAAAGCGTATCTAATTGACTATAGATTTTTATTTGTTAACCTACAAATCATTATTTTTGTTTTGTGACTATTAAAAAACAATTGTTTTTAGACGCACAGTCACACTTTATGACAAGAAATTGTTAAACTTAACTTGGTCAGACTTAATATCGTGGGCTGTTGAGTTCAGTTGAGTTACCGTCCACGCTATTTTGCAAATGGCCGCTCTCCAGTGTGGTGACCAACCACACATTTTTGGCTTCTTCTTGTGCGTAAACCGTGCGCGGGTTTTGTTTGCACTTTGTTGGAGTGCGATGTGTCACCAACATCAGTTAGCCATCGAATAATCACCGAGTAACAACAAGTGTTCCTTCAATTGCCACATTTAATAGTTAGTGTATAAATTAGGTTATGTTTGTGGTCATATTTTGGATTTATATAAGAAATGCCTTCAAGTTGTTTTAATTCAGAAAACGAAGACGAACTCAGTGATTTTGGTAAGTTTTTTTATTCACATTGTTCGTTTTTTTTTGTAAGTTAAGTTAGGTTAGGTTAGTTGTTTAATTAAAGTTACCATATTCGTACTGGTTTGGCTGCACATTGAACATGATAATACCGAAGAAGTAACGCAAGAAATAAGAATAAGACCGGATCTTGATCTTGTTCTGATCAGTGACTCGCGTCGAGGACTCACCTGAACTTTGTGAGTTAAGTAAAGTTGCATCAGCTGCATCGGACAACTTGGTCAACTTTGGTCACAACGACCACAAGTACTGTTAATTCCATCCAATAAAAAAAGAAGCAAAAGTTTGTTTTATTCTTGGTACTTATGACTCATGCGTAGTTTATAAAAATAAAAAAAACTTTAAGGTTAAAATGTTTTTACACAAAAACTTTCCCTTCGCATGAGATAACTTTCGATTTGTTTGTTTTTGTAATGAGTTTTGAAGTTTTTTGAGTTAACACCATTTTATAAAACGCTTAATAATCATAATCAACATGCGCATGCGCAAAATATGATATGAGCACAATGCGCGGATTTCCTGTCGTGTCGCGTCCCCATACAATTTGCAATTGCAAATTGCACATTGCAGCACATTGCACTGCATTGTGTGGCGTTGGAATGAATTGTGTCGGTGTTGCATTCTTCGAGATTTTCAAGTGAATTTTACTACACCGGAGAAGGCGGTTTCAACGAGTGGGCATCAGATTTATGCGCATCTATTACATTTAGTTGTTGGTTAGTTAAAACAAATTGCTGATAACCAGTAAGTGATTTAAGTCACAAGTAATTTATTATTACTTTACTAATCTAAGCTTTTGTTTAATGAAAAAATATTTAGTTTTGCATTGTAAGTTTACTTATTGGATGACATAAGTCATGTTTTAGCGGTGAAGTCATTCATTGCGCCAAGTTTTGCATATGTTTCTTCCTGCACCTACGCGATGTGTCATTTTGTTTAAACACGACCTTTCTAAGAGTAGAACATGTCATTTGTTACGCATTCATAATATAACAAAATAACAAAAATTGTTTTTTCGCATATTGACAATTGTACACAGTGTGCTGTGTGCATTTGTTTCGAGTCTCATCTTTAGCATTTGTTTTATTTGTTTTGTTTTGCTAGTCAAAGCAATAACGATTATTACAATCATTACGACGCTGTGTAAGCACACAGTGTTCCAGGTTTTGCAGAGTGGCAGTGACACAGATTAGTATTCTCTTCCTTCACGTGCGTACACGTGTACGACCGATGCGATTACACAATGAGCACTCTGAAATGCTGAAGATAATGAAGATTTCAAAGTGATAAAGTGAAGAATGCGAGCGACACAAGTTCTCTCTTCAGTTGTTATCGGCTTGTATTGTATGCTCTCGTCATTCGTCCGCCGTTTCTTACTAAAATTTAATTGTGTTTGTCTCCGGTTTGTAATTGCATTCCGTGCGTAATTACGTTTTCGGATAAAGGGATAAAGGGCGATGAGAAAAGTTTACGCATTTCTATGCAAAGTCTGTACCTATGTTCGCTTTATTATCGCGTCATTTGTTCGATTAATTAATTAATTAAGACTCCAATTTGTATTACGTGTTAATTGTGAAATTAAATTTTATCAACTCATACAAACGTTATGTTGTTTAGGCATTTCTAATAGAATAAAATTTTAAGATATTATCTTAACGAGTTTACATAAAATTAAATTTAAAAATAAAATTAAAATGAGAGTCACGTTACAATCAAGTTCTACCCTAAGGTGAAGAAGCCCTTGAAACAGATTGGGTTGAAAACAAGAAGCCACCCAAGATTGGAACGACGTTGGCTATCGGTTAAGATCTAAGACCACACATTGTGCGTAATGAGTCTTGAAATTAAAATTAATAATAATCTCGCCATTTAAAATTTATACGTCTTGGTTGTGTTAATTAAATTCCTTCCAAATCAATTAATGCAATAAAAGAAAATTAATTTCTAACTCAATTAGGAACAAAACTTTGCCAAACTTTTGATTAGTCTTTTTTCAAACTTATTATTAATTTAGGCATTAATATACTGAGTGTATTAATATTTAAATAAATAAATTGTGTTGAATGTTTCTTGCGTGTTTGGTAGATTTTGTCTTGTATTTCGTTTATTACACATCGTGCTTCATTGCAAAGCGAAGAAACCGTTAGAGTTCGAAAGGTGTTGCGTTCATTTTCACACTCGCCATCTTACTACTTCCTACTCCATCCTGACTGACCGTACGAAGAGATAACACCCAACAACCAACAACCAACAATAGTTGATACTTCGCGCTCTTTGATTTGTGACGTACAATTGTTGCTTGTTTTATTTATTTTGAATTTACTCCTCATTTTAATTATTTTGTCTGCAATTCCTGTGACTTTTAAACTTTGAAAACATGTCATGTGACTTTTTGTGACTTAAGCCTAAATGCGCATGCCCACGCAGTACATTCGCACTTAGTCAGTTTAATACTTTCATTCACGTCCGTTGCAATTCATTCATGACTTAAATACGTTGACATGTGTGCGTGAATGGAGCCGCAAAAGGTAACGTCTCGCTCATATGTGTGGGCGGTACGAGTTTTAACGTTGACTAGTTGTTAGTTGCTGGTTTAATTCATGTCTGCAGATCTGCAGTCATGTTGGTTGCAATTTTCACCAACTAGGTGTCAATAAACTTGTTTGCATTTGAATTTCATTGCTTTTATAAAGAGTGTATTAGTGTTATCTAACATGTAATATCTAATAATTTAGTAAGTCATGTTTACGTAGAAAAACTTATTAATATCTAAACATGAATTAATCGTCCATAGACGTACGTAAGATTGGAATTTAACCCAAGACGTGATTAAAATTAAGCGATAAATCAACCTATTGCAATAAAGATTCCTTCATAAAAATGTTATCAATAAATTTAGCAATAATGTTTAATAGACAGTCATATTAAAT
Source organism: Atheta pasadenae (assembly GCA_030264155.1). Classification (NCBI taxonomy): domain Eukaryota; kingdom Metazoa; phylum Arthropoda; class Insecta; order Coleoptera; family Staphylinidae; genus Atheta; species Atheta pasadenae. The sequence goes on along the minus strand of JARJDS010008935.1, from coordinate 20,711 downwards.
CATTCGTATTTTCACATAAATTGAATTTAAGTTTAATATAAATATAATTTCATTTCTTTGATGTTAAATATAAATATAACTTACGTGCGCAAAATGCAACAGTTGTTCATTACGCGATGGTAAGAATAGAATATTGTTATGAAGGCTACAATAACACAATGTGCGTCAGAAGAAGGAAATTGTGAAATAGTTTTTGATGAAAATGTAATATTTTAAAGTTGAATTTTAATGCTCGAAATAAACAAACATATTTATCGTTGAAAATCGCAACATTCGCAGCATATTTGTATAACGCCGCAAACGTTTGCCATTTGTCATCACTTTAATTAGTCATTTGCTGCCGCCGCCACCACGTCCCTCTCTTCATTTCACGTTATTTGTCGTTGGCTCACACATTGCGCCCATTTGCATTTCACATTCGTGCCCATCGTACAAAGTAATTATTCAAATTCAGACTTCTAAGCGTAACATTCAACATCAAACACACGACCCATCAAAATGTACACACAAAACCAACAAAAAGTTAACAAAATGAAAAGAATTTATCAAAAAAAGAAATCTCTGATTTACAATTGTTTGTAATGCAAAACAAAATTAATTTTTGTGTTTTCTGTTTTGTTAGTTACATACTTTTGCAAATTATTTGATATAACTTTTTTGTCATTATTTTTTTAGGTTAAGTTAGTTAGTTTAGTTTATAAGTAGTACCTGCGCGAAGGTTTAGTTCTTTTACCTGCACCGCCATTCCACGAATGACTCACAAACGAAGTCTATGCGGTTGAGTTGCTTTAAGTTAAGACACACCGGACTAAAAACCGAAAAGACAGTGAGAGTCAAGTGACGGTTGATGGCCTCAACCAAAAAATCGGAAATTTCAAATCTTACAAAATCTCACGGTCCATTATTCGATGCCTTTCTTTCTTTCTTCCTGTGTAATTCTTTTATTTTCTCATCAAAGTGTAATAAAAACATTCAATACGCTTGACCGAATCACATCACTTCCTCGATTTATTATTTTTTTGTTTGTTGTTGAGTAAACATTCCAAAACATTACGAAAATTATTAATTTCTAAAAATATTTATGACTTAAGTTGAGTGACTTAAGTCGCGGCATCTTATTGTGTGATGCAATGGAACAAAAAAGTGTGAAGTTTATTTTAAAATTAGATCTGGTTCATACCTGACTCAACCATAGTTATTGCAGTCGTAAAGTTGACACAAATAGGACAATAGTGAACAAGTGACTTCAGTCATTTAAGTTCCGCCATTATTGTTAATATTCATTCAATACACACAATTACTGTTAATAATTTTAGGTTAAACAAAAAATTTAATTTTATTATTTGTTATTTAATATTAAAAACTTAACTTAAGTAACATTCTCAGAGTTACCATTGCAACTTTGTTACTTTTGCATTGTAAGCATCCGATGCACGCGCATCTGCATCTGCCTGTTGCTCCAATCTCCACGTTTTTCATCATGACTTAAGTCCCTTTACTCAGATTCTCACAGTCTGAGATGCTCCCAGCATTTCTACTCACTGTCCGTTGTCCCACGTTGTCCATTCCCCTCACTCTTTCTTGCTCATTACATTCAGAAAGAGAACAATCCGAAGTGACTTAAGTAATAAATACAGCGTCATACAGACATTGACTGTTTTACTATTTAAGATACAACATAACCACATTTACAACACTTTGTAGATTAAAGCGAACCCAACCGAATGGTAGAGACGTAAGGGGTCGGGACGTAGCCGAGCACAACCGAACCATGTCGAGTTGCGTTCAGTTAGTTGACTTAAGTCAGTTGGTGCAATGCGCTTGTTGTAGGCGGAGCATGCGCACGGGCGTTGTAAAAAAAACAAAACGTGATAAAGTGGATTTTACTAAAAATTTCAATATTACTATAATTTGTAAACAAATCTGTAATCTGTGATAATATTAACAACAATTATTTGTTTTAATAAAATAAATTACTAAAATTAAATAAAACAAGGAGTTTATGTGCATTGGATTACTTTCGCAGTGTTTTTAAATAAATTAATAATTAGTGAATTCGATATGACTTAAGTTAAGTCAAGTGCAATTCTCCGAAATTCGCATGGTGGTGTAATATGGCTAAGATGTCGGCAGCCGGTCACAAAGGTTCCGGTCACAGTTTGAGCAACAGTTTTCTAGGTAAAGACCTTTTACTTAACTTAAGTGAACAATTCACTAAGAAATAAGTGAAAATGCATAACACGCAATTTTCTTTTCTTAAGAAACCATCATTGTAGTCGTACATATAGCATTTCAAGCGTATAGTAACTTAACTTAAGTCTTAATTAACAGTTAAATGTAAAAATTACAATAAACAGTTACAATCCATATAAATAAATAATACATTATGAATATTGTTACTTCTTATATATTTTCTGAAATTTTTAGTTTGTAATAAATAATGAGTAATGATTCAAGACAAGTTTAAGATTACTCAGAATATGGCTTAAGTTAAGTATAAGTTGTTTATGCTCCAAACACGAAGAGTAAAGTTAAAACAAAAACACCATATGCAAAAAATACAAAGCTGGTAATTATTAAGTAGACACACAGTCAGAAAATTGTCTGGCCAGACTAGAGATAATTGCATAACTGCACGAACGTCCAACGGCGACTAATTATTAATAATAACGAACGATCATAATGATAAACAAGAGCAAAACGACAAAGCAAAGGTCAAATATATCAAATAAAAACATTGACTTTTATCAAAAACACGTGTTAAACAAATATAATAAACTGCAATAATAATAATCGAAAACAATTAAAATGATAACTATTTTTATTGTTGTGATGAAATAACCGGCGCACAGTGTGATGTTTGAACATTTGAACAATTTTGGGGCAGTGAAATAAATTATGTTTCTTGCATGGTATAACTTGTTACAATGTTATATCAAATCATATTTTGCAATGTTTATCCACGTAAAACACAATTCGTCACACTGTGTGGCGCCTTTTGTTATCTGTTATCCGACTCAGTAACCATTCAGGATGTTTAAATAAATGACAACTACAACATTTTTATGTTTCTTCTTATCATTCCTATCAATTGGTTGCGTGTTTGGTGTCAAGTTGTATACGCTAATGAATAAAATTAATTACCATTTTAATTACAAACACAATATTGAATCATTGACCGATTTAACCAACATTTACGAGTTTTTTTTCCATTATTTTGTTGATTTCGAAATAATTTAGTTTCATTACTTAAGTACAAAATAGTCACGGCCATTTTTTATTAGTTTCTAACCTTCGAAAACTAACCTGTACAGTTTTCTATACACATAATGTTTGTTTGTTAGCATTTTTTTTATCGTAATCGACTTTTTATTTGTAGTTACGTAATTATTGTACTTGAGGCTAACTAAATTTTACACATGACTTAAGTCGTGAATAAAGTAAAACGTGTATGAATGAATAGTTGACTGAGTAGATCTAAAACGGGGTTAAGCAAACAATTCGTATGTAATTTCATTTTCGTATCTAAATCTACTTAAGTTGATATCACACTACCAAGCTAAGTTAGTTAACATTAACATTAAATCTAAAAATGTTAAGTCAATAAGTTGTGTGTTGTAAGATGTGTTAAATATTATGAGTATTGAGTATGCTTCCGGTTGACTTAAGTTTATTTTGTGGAATTAGTTATTTTTTTTCTCATGATTTTCTTTAAATTTAAGTTTTAACTTAAGTTAAAATCTAAACTATGCGTAGTTAAATGAAACGATCAAGTTTTAAACATTTTGCGGAACAAATCGTGAGTGGAAAATTTTATATAACTCAAAGTGGTAAGGCGCTATGCTTAAGTGTAATCGATGTGATCGTAGTAATAAAATCATTCATAAAACCTCAACGCAACGATTTGAAAATTTCAATAAACTCCACGGGGCGAAACTATAAAACGCAGTACTAAACAATCTTAACGCTATCAGACGTTAAAATTTCACATCGTGATAGAAATCTCAGGTTTTAATCTAAACTATAAATTGTTAATTTAAAAAAACAAAGAATTTAAATGTTTATAACTTTAGTTTTAGTTAACAAAAGTTTGAAAATTATATCGTGGTTGTTGAACTATCATCTTAGTAACGCAACATCATAATGATGACCACACAGTTCTTTGCTTTCCTCGACTTCAGTTCTTGGGAATTGAAATTCTTTCAGGCAAGTTTTGTTCAGTCAGCAAGCTAGGTAGACACCGTGCTCAGTCATTACACACCGAACACGATAATTATACCAAACGATCAACTGACTAGTCTAGTCTAGAATACGAAGAAGAAAAGAAGACAAAATAAAAAGAACTTGAGGTATAAAAAATAAATTGAACTAAACCAGTCGGCGCAGGAATAAAAAGTGATTTTGGAATGGTGTTGTATTTTTTTATTGTAAATGTTTTGTTTTGACATTATGGCTCAAATCCAACTATCAACTCAAGCTCAAGATGGTTTATCGTCTTTTTGCAGCCGCTAGTCTCTTTGTGAGTCTGCGAATTCTTGGCACCAACAAACAGACATAATACAAATATGTGGTGCTTATATTTCATTTAAATCTGTTATAAATTGTCTGCAAATCCGACGCGAAGCCGCAAACACCCTCGCTTGAAAAAACTTACTTCCCTAAAGTACAAAAATATTTTTATATTCGAAATTTCAAGTTATTTAGTTATTTGAAAATTGTCCGAGCTATGACTTTATATTAATTGAAAGAACTATATTGTTTTTTTTATTTCGTTTGTTACACATCTGACACGCATTGACACAGGATGCAATTCATTCGTTCATGAAATGGCGTCGTAGAGTCGCGAGATAATTGCGGCTATAATTATACGAGAATTCACGCGATGCGATTCTGTTGAAAATAATAAAAACAAAAACAAGATTACACCAAAACCAAGACGTATCAATATACAGACACACATACATTTAGGAGATAAAATATTTTCCATTATTATTAATTTAATAATTACAATTACTATTACTATACGACATTGTTACACATTCATTCATAAATGCATATATAAACAATCGTTTATATCAATTTATTTATTACTATAAAGTTTGTTAAATTAGTTTAAGTTAAAGTTAAATAAAAGCTAAATGTGGTTGAAGGTAATAAGCTAGAAGAGAAGTAAGTAAGCAAGCAGCAAGTTGTTGTTGGTTGTTGAACGGTTTTCGTTGACCTCGATCCGCGATTCTTCACTTCACGTCTTCGCCGACACCGTTCACCTGCATCCACCACGTCTTTAGCTGTTTAGTTAGTCTTAACTTCAACCTCAATTTCAACTTACAATTCGATAAATGAAATATAAACACAACTATTAATTATTCATTATTTTGTTTATTTCACAAATATTTGTATGTTTGGTTGCATACGTTACGCACATTTTATTTAAAATTAGTTATTTGCATTTATTGTTTAAATGGAACCGATTCAACTGCTTTCCATACATGGCCAACCCATGATAACCACAAATAATGTGATGTAATTGATTCTTCAACGCGATACTCTATTTTTGGGCATGTAAGACACGCATAGACGCATTTATTTATGGCCGGAGAGGAAACAGGAATTAATAAATTTTTAACACTCCTCTCTCTTTCTTTCTTTCGTTTAGTATTATTGTAAAACAAGTGGTTATTCATGTTTTTCAAGTGTAAACGTTAACGACGAAGCAGCGTGGGAAGTAAAAGAAACGAATAGTTTTAAATTTAGAAGTTTTCAAAATTTAAAACTAAAAACAAATGTTGTTTATTTTGCAAGTTCATTCAGTTGAAATAAATTTCCGTGATCTTTGTTTGATTGCTATCTCGTGAAAATATAACATTTTTTTCTGGTTTGGTATCGACCAAATATGTAGAGAGGCATTTCGAGCACATAGAGAGCAAGCGCACTTCATAATTCGTAATTTATGATCGCTGGCTACGCACGACTTGCCGCGCAATAATATATAACGAGCGCGAATCGAGTGTATACTATCCACCACTAGTATATAATCGTAGCAGTAGATATGATACTAAACGTATTTTACCTTTATTTATGTCGCACACTTGTTCATTTTAACCTACTCGGACACTGACTGTTTCAAGGCAATAAACAATGAAAAACTAAATTTATTAAATAATTCTAATTGTAATACTGAAATCTTCAAAATTTTAAGGTTAGTTGTATTCGTTGTAATTAAGGTCATTTATCTTTGAAAGTATTTTAAGCATTGAATCACGATTTTCATTCAATTCAGGTTTTTAATCTTGAAATCAATCATAATCAACATTTTACATTTCCTCAAGCCAAATTTAACATAGAACAAATTTATGGGATTCAAAATTTAGATAAATATTTATTTTTTTATTCTAATCGGATTAAATGTTTAAACTTAGAAAAGTTTAAGCGGATTTAATTGGTGAAAGTTGCTCGTATTTCAATCACAATTAAATATTTTTAAGGTTAAGACAATATTTATTGTCGTTTATCATTTTTCTGGTTGTATAAAATAAATGAACGTAAAAAAATGTATGAATAATGCATTGCGCGACTGACTGTGACTATGAAACGCATTGGGTGTCTTTTTCGCCCTCATTAAAATGATATAAAGCGTTATTCACACAACGTTTTAGGGGCGCCACACAGTGTTACGAATCGTGATTTACGTACGAAGCCAAACGGTTGAAAATGTTTGATTTTTAAAGTTTACAAACTTAGAAGTAGGTTCTTATATAGTGAAATTATATTTATCAATATTTAGGATAAGTATAATAATAAAAATAATCGTTTTTTCCTTATTTTTAAAAACATGTAGCGCAGGCAACCAAATATACAATGTTATACAAAATTATTAATTGCTATATAAATTATTTTATCATCTTTTAAATTAAAACCGGATGAAATATGTGTAGTCTACTGATTAAATATAACCCCTAAATCAATATATTTCATTATATAATAGTGTCATAGTACTGAGAAGACAGCTTGGCTGCTAAATTTACAAACGACACACTGTGCGTTTTCACCCCAAAGCGGGAAAACACACAAATAAAACACGTAACAGTTGGCACAACGTTGTGCTTTACACCCGACGCAAAGAATAGCACAGTTGATGCATTATTTTATACATTAAATAAACTATATATTGCCTGACTTAACTTTAAAGGAATAAAAATGTTTATAAAAAATTAATTTCGTTTTTTTACGAGAGCACGTTTTTTTTTGGTTAAATATTTTTCTTATTAGTTTTTTTTTATTATAATTTTCATCATCGCTATGTAAATGATGTTCTAATTAAAATTCTTTCATTTTTGCCGCTTGTGCTTGTGTTAACATTTGTTGTAAATTTACGAGTTATTTGCGAACTTTAAATTTAATTTTGCGACATTCCAGACTTGATAATAATTAGAAAAATGCTAGAATTTCTATTTAATTTAAATTTAATTATTGGATTCTTTTGTTTGATTCAATTTCGAAATTATCGAGCACGACGACTTCTTGGAAGTCTTGCAAACATTTCCAAACGCCAACACGACAAACGCAAATTAAACATTACGAACTTTACATTAACTTCAAACGTGAATAATGCATATGCTGCTAGTTTGTAGTAATTGGAAAACTGATAAATTAAATAGAAAATATACAACGTGACAAATTGACAAATATTCATTAATTTGTTGCAGGTACAACGTTGATAAATATATTTACATTTGTAAAAATGCAATATTTAATGTCAAATGTCATGAATTTAACTGTTGGAAAGCAAATAGTTTAATCGTTAGACACTTTTATCTCATTTAAATGCAATATAATATAATATATTTTAATTATACTGAATTTCACGATTAGATTGTGTGATTATAGTTAAGTTGTAATTAAACAGAAATCAATTTATTTTCAAGGATTATTTAGAACCAATAACCTGTTTACGATGTTTTTAGTTTTTGTTTTTTGTTTGCGTGTTGAAGAAAACAAAAAACAAAATAACAAATGTTTTCTTTTCATTATTTTGTGTTAGTTTTTCATTATTTCTTTGACAACAAAACATGATGATTAGACGAAATAACAAAAAGTTATTCATTTATTAAAACATGTTATAAAGTTATTTTTTAAGTTTACACTTGGATTCATTTCTAAATGAAGTAAAACGTTAAAATAACGTGGTAACCTGAAATTACCTGCTGTTTGATAAATGTTTTTTAATATATACTTATCTCCTGAATAATACTTGGAAAGCAAACAAGAAAAAGTTGATAGCAAACATAACTTTGTGATAAACTTACATTCAACTGTTGTTTTGTTGTGTAATTTTCGTCTAGACTTTTAATTTTAGTTCGAAAAACAAACAAGTCGAAAGTTAAAAGTAATGAAAGAAAAGATTATATAAAATTGTTATAATATTAATTTAAAGCATAAAGTGATAAAATAAAAAAAATAAAATCAAGGTTAGTGATAAATCAGCTTAATCAGCGATATATATGCAGCGTATGACTGGAATAAATTACGAATCATTACGGATTACTGATTGGAATCACCGTACAATGCTAAAATAGTAATAAATTAAGTTAAATATATAAATCTTATATTATTTGTTGTTTGTGCAAATAAAAAAAACGACCCATTTTCCACTTGGAAATCAAATAAATTTAAACAAATTATAAATAAATAAATATACGACACGACACTAATTTTTACAATGTATAGTTAATTAATATATTAATTATTATATAAATCATTAACCACACCTTAATAAAACCCAACCTAGTTTAATATTTTCGTTGAACTTTGATTATTAAAAAAATGGATTTTACGCTTTCATTGTTTTGTAACATTACAAAACTGTTTACGACGATAAAGATTTGAAATTATTGAAAGAAACAAATGCCTCTGGAGAGTTAACACTCCTTGAATGCGGTGAATAGTAGATACAGTTAGCGGGTTCTACAACTTCCACTCAGTGCTACCAGGTAGTGAATTTTTGAACTCCATCTGGTTGGTAATAGGAAACTGTAATTGATTAGATTGGTGGCGAATTTCAGAACTAGAATTAATATATATGGTGGGTGTTTGAAATGTGATAACTGTGATATCTGAAAGAATGAGTTTTAATGTTTTTGTGATTTGTTACAGATTTAGCTGCGATCAGACGCCTTTTAGATGCTGAAACCGGCAATCAGAACTGTCCGAATTGTGCGATGCCGTTCGATAAGGGTAAAAAGCGTCGCCTGATTGACAATTGCGGTCACGAACGCTGCTATTCCTGCATGTTTACCAACGAAACGTGTCCGTTGTGTCATCCTGGCAGTGCGATCTTACAAAAAAACAATTACTTATCACCAGGACATCAATCCGATTGTAAGTAAACCAAACAAGAAATTATTTTAAATTAATCGTAGACTACTTTGTATACACTCTACATTATTAGTTTTCTGTTGTTTCATTAATTAACTAGTTAAAGTACAAACACAAACGCAATTCGAAACTACTTATAATTTTTATTGCTTTTTGTCTTTGAGATATTGACATTCGACATATAAATGCAATTATTTTCAACCGTTTACGTTCGTAATTATTGTTTTTGTCCACGGCGGAGGTAATAAATGTTAAGTAAGAAAATAATCGATGGTTTGTATGCAAAACAATGTGCACAATTCAAAACGTGCTAATAATACAAAACAAATAACTCCGACTTGGATTTATTGATGTTTTATTGATCTAATGAGTGTATTTTTGCGCATTTTACGTCATGTCTAGTCACTTGTGTTCATTTTTATTGAACGAGTCAATTCACTTTGAATAAATCAACTTGATTGCGTCATAATTAAACATATTACAATTTTAATTCCGTCGATTGCAGTGCCATCTACACCGCTAACGGAACGCAAACTTGGCAATTCGAGTTTGCGAGGATCAGAAATAACATTATACGGCGAAATAACCCCATCCCCAATGCAAAACAGCATGACAAGCAGTATGACTTCGTGCGGAAGCAGCGGAAATCGAAATAAAGTTAAAACGAACGGGCATTTCACAACTTACATGCAAACACGTGACCTGAACACATCCATTGAAATGGCACATCCGGAAAAATTACCCAAAACACGTCCCAGTAATGCAAAAGTCATGACACAAAGCTGCCCTTGTCCAACGCCGCCCCAATCAAGACGGAGATACTTCTTAAGTCCCAAAGCCTTAAGAAGTCCTTTTGTGCAACGAGCTGCCAGTCGACAAACATCGGCTGATTCCGCATTTTCAGGTAGGTTATAACTCGTAATACATATTTTAAGACTCAAGAGGGCATTAAATGTTTGAAATCATTCACACCTTCATGTTAAAGACTCCCCAGACGTATAAAACCAAAAAGTTAAAGTAACATGTCTAGACATGAAAAAAAAACATGCAAGGCGCAAACACAAAATGGCGTAGGATGATCTTTGCGTTGAATATACCGTGTGTACATATAGGTTTAAATTTGTTAATTATTAATTACTAGTTAATCGAATGTCTTCATCGACAACATCGGCGACGGATTCCAAACATTGGCCGAGCACACTTCTGGGAAAAATCCGTTCGTTATGGTCTGCAGGAAATACTGGCATTCATTCTGGATTAAATCAACTAATATCAGGCAGGATGACATTCTCATTAATGCACTGCATTTTTTCTTTTGTTTTTGTTTGTTTTTTTGCTGTGTACGACTAGTTGCATATTTATTATTTGTTGTAATTCGTTTGTCAATGATTTGCATGATTTTACACTTTGCATAATTAACACACAAGGCATCGAGGTGCACCGCAACACGAAGAGGTCTTTGACCTTGACGTCTTCTTTAGTTTCATCTTCAACTTTCAGCTTTACCAGTTTCCACTTGGGTCATTCATCAACACTCGCAACAGAAACAAATGAAACAAACAAGTTTCCTAATATAGAAACAACGCATCGTAAGACACTGAAACGGAAACTTAATCAAACGCTGTGTATTTGGTTGCATACGATAAACTAGCACGTGTTTTAACCTACAAATTGATTTTAAACGAAAACATTAATTAGTACATTTTCAACTTTCAGACGATGATTGTACAAACGATAAACCATCGACTAAAAAGTCATCAGAAGATATGTATATGCGTCTAGGCTTATTGCTGGGAGATGGCGCCAGGCGTTCGAAACGTGGTGGCGATTCATGTTCCTCATTGGCTAGTTACGATACCGGCGCGATAATGTCAACAAACACTTCGCCGGTATCGACACTAACAGGATCTTCTGAAGATCAAATGCGCATTGCGGCAGGATGCGACAGTGTTGGGTCTTTGATGTCGATGTCCATGTCCGGACAGAGTAATTGCTCATCAAGTCCGATGATTAGTAGAAGACATAGTGTTACAAGTAAGTTGTACACTTTTAGGGTAGCCCATTATCTATAACCTAACTACTACTAACCTAACCTAATTTGATTTGTTGTTTAATTAGCAGCACCAACTGATGAACTCTCTCAATTTCAATCGCGTCGCACGTGTATAAGAAGATCAGCACGTACGGCTAAAGAAGCTTTGGTGGAACAGAAACAAAAACATCGCTTACAATACCAAAACCGTCCGCACATACCGCAATTAACCTTAAAACCATTATTTTTTGAGGTACCACTACAAGAACCCGATCCGTTGTTTATTGGACGACAGTGGTTAATTAAAGAAATTAGCGAAATTGTTGGACATTCAACACCTGGTGTTTTATTGTCCGGGAATCCTGGCACTGGCAAAACAGCATTGATTTTGCAATTGGTGGAGTATTCTTGTTTCGGAAGACGAAAAGAAAATATTTACCAACAAGTGCAATTGCAAAACTGCAAAGCCCAACAAGTCCTACGCGATAATGACAATATTAACGACGAGAATGACAGATCAAGGTCACCGTTGTATTACAACCTTGATCATAACCTCCAAAACGATAAATTACGACAATTAGCCAATCAAGCAGTAGCGTACCATTTCTGCCAAGCAGATAATAATAATACTTGTCTAGTGCCAGATTTCATTCACTCTTTGGCAGCACAATTATGTCAAGCGCCATCTTTAATTGCTTATCGCGATTATTTACTCAACGAGCCACACTTACAAGGCGCATTAAGTCTGAAAGAATGCATAGTCAATCCAGACCAAGCATTCTGTCGAGGCATCTTAGAGCCGTTGTCAAGTCTTCGCCGAATTGGTAAAATTGACAGTTCAAGTGCGGTTATTTTGATCGATGGTCTATGCGAAGCTGAATATCATCGCCCTGACCATGGCGATACCATAACCTCATTTCTATGTAAGCATATCACGCAGTTTCCGTCTTGGTTGAAAATCGTGGCAACTGTGCGAACACAATTGTGCGACTTAACCAAAAATTTGCAATTCACTCGAATATCATTGGATAACGTGGTTAACAACGAACATTTGCAGCGAGATATTGTCGAGTACGTGAGTTTTCGTTTGCAGAACTCAGTGAGTATTCAAACCAACATAACCTCAACTTCAACTGGCATGACGCAGCAGAAGAAGGATTATAAAGTGGAGGTTAATAATCATAAATTTTGTAACTGTTTACTGGGGCTGTCGCAGGGCTCATTTTTGTTTTGTAAATTGACTTTGGATTTGTTGGAGCGAGGACATTTGGTTGCTAAGTCTTCGGGTTTTAAGGTTTTGCCTGTGAGTTTAGCGCAGATTTATTTGTTACATTTTAATTTAAGATTTCCTACTGTTCGGTCATTCGAAAAGGTGACGCACATACTGAGTGTTTGCTTGAGTGCGTTGTACCCGTTGACTTTAGTTGAAATTTATTACTCGGTTAATAGTTTATTGGTGAATTCATTTTTGGATTGGGCGGACTTTTTGTCACGCTTCAAATTGTTATCAGGATTTTTGGTTAAGAGACTCGACAATACATACATGTTTTTCCATCCGTCGTTTAGGGAATGGTTAATTCGGCGGGATGATAATGAATCAACCAAATTCTTGTGTGACCTTCGAGCTGGCCATTGCGGTATCAGCTTTAGGTTATCACGCGTGCAAGCACCTTTAGATTCAGATAAGACGCTTGAATTAGGTCATCACATTTTAAAAGCGCACGTCTATAAGAACATGAGTTTTAATTCGGGTGATCTAACGTCACGTGACTTGCAAGCTTTCTGGTTGGGGCAAACATCCCTAGAAGTATCGGAGGGCGTGGCTAATTTGCGGAACATCTATAGTCCTAATGTTAAAGTCTCAAGATTATTGCTCCTGAGTGGCGCTGACTGCAATTATATTACGGATTATTTGGGCAATGCACCGTTATTGTGCATGTTTGCAAACGAAGGCTTTGAATCTATGATCTCTTTGTTGTTGGAGTTTGGCGCTGATGTGGATTTGACTAACAATCAAGGTTGTTCGGCGTTGTTATTGGCTGCTGGTAAAGGTCATTGTGAGGTAGTGAAACTGCTGATTGCGGCTGATGCTAGGCTAGGTCATGTGGATACGGCAGGACATTGTGCATTAATTCACGCGGCTCGAAACGGACGCTTGGAGGTTATGTCATGTTTATTGGCTGCTGATTGGTCGACAAGTGGTGATTGTATGAAAGAACAAATCGGTTTCGCTGAAGCCACACAACAAGCTTTAGTAGCTGCTTCGGGGCAAGGACATTGTGCTATAATTGAATATTTATTAGACATAACCACATTCGATATCGATATAAATGCGCAGTGTTCCTTGACGGGTGAAACTGCATTAACTATAGCGGCTAGTAATGGATGTTTAGAAGTTGTTGGGTTGTTGTTAGAGAAGGGGGCGTTGGTAGGGTGTACAAATAAGAAGGACATGACACCATTGTTGTTGGCGGTCAAAGAAGGTCACTATAATATTGTGGAGCTGTTTATAAGCAATGATAGTGATAATAACGAGATTTTGGAACAATGCGATTGTCAAGGTCGTTCGCCATTGATGCTTGCAGCCGCAGAGGGCCATACGGTCATTGTGGAATTGCTCTTAGACAAAGGAGCTCTTTTAGAAAGAGAAGATAATGAAGGTTTGACTGCGCTGTGTTGGGCATGCTTGAGGGGTAAACAAAACTCATGTGCGGTTTTACTGGATCGGAATGCAGGTTTGAATCATGCGGATAGGACTGGAAGGACTCCATTGGATTTGGCAGCGTTTCAGGGCAATCCGGCAATTGTGCAATTGCTCTTGGAGCAAGGGGCTATTATTGAGCACGTAGATATTAACGGCATGAGACCGCTGGACCGAGCGATTGCGTGCAGGAATATTCAGGTTGTGCAATGTTTTCTGAAGAAAGGAGCTAAGTTGGGCCCCGCTACATGGGCCATGGCGCAAGGAAAGACAGACATTATGTGAGTATACTAATCAAATTCTATTCCAATTTAATTAAATGTGTGTCGGTTTTAGACTTATCCTTTTAAACAAGCTCCTGGAAGATGGTAATTTACTGTATCGTAAAAGTAGATTACGCGAAGCTGCACATCGGTACCAATATGCTTTGAAGAAGTTCCCCACTGAGGATGAAACTTGTTTTCGTCAGTTAAAATACAACTTCCTGTTGAATCACTCGCGCTGCAAGCGTAAACTTAATGTAAGTTTTTTTAAGGTTACATAACCAAACTTAATCAAGTAATCATGTTTTTGTTTTGCAGGAGTTTCAGGAAGCCGTGGACATGGCTAACCAAGCTTTAGAAATGAAATCAGACAGCTACGAGGCGTTTTACGCACGTGCTAAAGCTTTCTTGGATTCTGGAGCACCGGAACGAGCTTTGCAAGACGTCAAAGATGCTTTACGTCTTGTCTCGACGCACAGGCCCGAAGTGCGTAAAGTTTTGTTGCATTTGAAGGAAGAAGTGCAGAAAACGGTAGCGGCTATGAGTAAAAACCCACAGCGTGTCATGAATAATAAAGACTTTGCTATTTCAGTCGATACATTACACGAATAATTAATAGTTTTTAAGGTGTGACGTCATTTGAAAGCTTTAAGATTAGATTTTTTGATTGAAATATTCAAGAGTCTTAAGCAAAATGAAATATTGAAAGACTGATGCACTAAATTTGTTTGTTATGCAAAACACAAACCATGGACTTGTAAATAATTGCTCTAATTAATTAGTATATGAATTGTGTGTGAACAATATAATCATTCCCTAGAAGACAAATTTACTTTAATTTAATTTAATTTTAACTCAAATGTGTACTTTGGAATTTTGTATTGTTGTTTTTTTTTTTGTTTTTGTTGTTTTATTTTTATTATTATGCCAATGTAATGCAATATGTAATGTACGCTTTAATTATTTAATTAATATTTTCCAGTGTTTTTATTATTTACATATAAATTTTGAGGTTAAATGAATGTAAGTTCAACTTAGTTTTTGTATTTTGTATTTATTTATGATCTAATGAATTAAATATGGATTTTACTTATCTATTTGTTGTTTGTAAGTTTGCATAATTTTAAAGTGCTTTTATTTCACTGATTTCCAAATTTAATTTTGAATACGGATCTGTCTCCTCTAATGTAGGCAACAGGGAATACGCCGAGTTCATCTGTGGCTGTCAGTGTCAGTTCTGGCTGGTTGAGGTTGGTCCAGGTTGGTCACAAAAGGACACAATCGCGATTCAATTCTTCCGTTAGTTCCGCGAAATTAGTGAAACAATAGTTACGATCTAATTCAATCATTTTTCATAATACCATTGCTTAACTGTATATTTCCAAAAAAAAGCATTCCTGATTAGTTTTACTACTTTTTACCGTGCTTTTGTGGTGGTGCAACAATGTGCACAAAACCAATCTAATACACTGTAAACGGACAAGTAATCCTTAATCATGAACGCTTTTCAGATATGCAGAAACACTTCCGACGCTATACCACTCTATCTTCCGCAGCAGTTGTATTTAAAACCATGTGCATCAATATGCATATCAGTGCAACTATCAAAAACCACAGGCACAACAATAATACATGGAGAAATTATACAAAAATTAAAGAAATTAATTGTCCCGGATGAGTTTGCAGGTATCAAGGTAACGCGATCTGCGGTGGATGTTGTGAGATTTGAGGCAGAACTTGATCTTGAAGCATATGTGCAGAGAGTTTTACACAAATTGGATAATAAATTTATTAAATTAAAAGACATCACCCAGCTATTGAAAGTCAAAGCATGTGTGAATAAAACTGATTGTCCAAGTAAACATGAATGGGATTCTTACTTTAGGGATGCTAAAGACATGAATGAAATGAAATTTGGTGAAAGACCAGACACAATTCATATTAGTAATCTGCCAACTAGATGGTTCCTGCATAAAAATGATCAAGATCATGCAGATTATCAAAACAAACAAGTTATACCATCAGAGAAGTTGTTTTATTACACATTTGAAAAATTTGGTGATATAAGAAATGTAGATATACCAATTTGTGATCCATATAGATCCAAAATGAAGGCACACATTACAGGAATTCAAACATCTTCTTTTGATGACACCCAATTTTTTGAAGGTTATGTTCAATTTAAAGAGTATATTGGCTTTGTTGAATGTATGAATGCCCTAAGGGGGATGAAATTAATGCGCAAAAGCCGTTTGGGCGACACGGAAAGTATCAAAATATTTGTTACTTTTGATAAAAGTAAACATTTGAGTGAAGGGTCAATTAGGCGACGCGACATACTGAGGGAAAGATTAGTTTTGAAGGCAAAAAGTAAGGAAGATATTGAAAGAGAGAAGCAAGAAGAAATTCAACGGAAATTAGCAGCGGAAATGTAAATATGTCTAGGGTTATTTGTAAACTTATTTTACAATGTTTTTCTGTGTATTGGTAGACAAAGAACTGAAAAAATTAGACTTGATAAACAGCAACGGCGCATGCAACGAGAAGAGAAACGCAAAGCTAAGTTTCTCGAGCAATTAAAAGGACGCGAAAGTAGTGATTTTAACGAGAAAATTGCACAGGAAGAAAGAAAGTTATTAGTAGTTCAGCGGAGATTAGAAGCTATTCGATTGGTTGAGAATTTGTTTAAAAGGATAAGTGACAAATTGAATTTAACGGAGAGAACATTGAGCAGCAAAGGTCCACAAAGTCAGGTAATAAGCATAGCACAGTCGCATATTTGAATCTATTTCATATTTCTTTCAGCTGAAACATTTAAAAGATGATTACGAGCTAGAATTCAACACCCAACGCGATAACCTGTCGAAAGCAATTGGAGGTCGGGTAATGTTAAGATCGATTGTGTCTAGCACAACAAAAGAAGTTTGTGCTGAAGAAGAAGTCACAACCTCAAGTGAAGATTCAATTGGTAATACTAAGCGTGATGAAGAAAAAATTTATCCTTCACATCCAATTAATCCCTGGTATTCATATTGGCAAAACCCTTTAATGGCAGCTGCTAGTGCTGCTTATGGAGCAGTACCACCACCATTTTATGATGGCTATTACCAAGGTCATTATTTACAACGAGGGCGAGGAGGTAATCGGCCAGGACCTTCAGGTTAGCTTCAATTATTACTGAATGGTTATGATTAAGACTATTTTTTCTTCTAAAGGTGGGAGGCCATTTAGAGGACATTATCGTGGAGGAAGAGGATTCAGGCCATACAACAACAGGACGTCAAGATTCAATTCCGAACGACATTCTCGAAGTAGGTCCATGTCTAGGGACAGATCACGATCGAGGTCGCATTCCAGAAGTGGCTATAGTCGCAGTAGGTCTAGATCCAGATCGAAATCACGATCAAGAAGAAGGCGTTCGAGTACGCGTTCAAGGACTAGATCAAGGTCACTGTCAAGTGGCAAAAAGTCTAGATCCAAATCTTAATATATTTATAATTTAAATAAAATTTACGTGGTAAAAAATACTATTACGACCTTAAACAAAATAATCCCAGACAAGTCTAGATAGCACCAATTACAGGATTATTTTTATAAATCTTATTTACTTACATTTTTCAAACTTTCATTGTACTGTGCGTCGATTTCGGAACATAACCATATAAAAATATGGAAAATATTACAAAACCGGCACCCAACGCGAATTGGAAAGTGAGTACAAATTCAAACAGATACATGGACGCGACGCAAGATATAACGATGGCCAAGGATGTAGCAAATCCTTTCAGAATGTTATCAGCGTATTTCACAACTAACGCGACGATTAAACCACCACATGCTTGCAGTATGATTAGGTACTGTACAAACCGATCGTAGCCAACAAAAAAACCTTTCTCATTGATTTTCGCCGCGTCAGATACGAAACATGTTAATAAACCAAAGGGGATGGAGCACAGTGACAGTTGGATGTTGCGCATCCAGACGGTTACATCACTGCCTTTGAGCATTTTTTCAAAGTAGATTCCGGCAAAACCGGATAGAACACATGCCGCAAGAGCGGCTGTGAATCCCAGAAGTCTGTTTTGTTCCAGCCCACCTGCATGAGATGAATGAGTGCCATCTGTGTGTGCAAGTTGTACCATTACAATGCCAATAACAAGAGTAACTAAAGACATCCATTGCGTTTGTAAGAGTTGTTTACGTAAAATAAAAACGGCAAACATTGCAGTCGTTAATATCTTTAATTGGTATGACACCTGAAAAGCATTTAAGGATTATGATGAAGTTTGAATGTTTACTATTTACCTGATATGTTGCAGCATCCAAATGACTTGCTGACAGATACAACAAATTGTTTTGTATGACATAAACAAAAGAAGGTACACACACTTTGAGTGTGTCTTTAGGTTGTTGAATTATATTAGTTTTGATGGCTTTGAGTAAGCCTTCTACACCATCAGCTTGCACATAAACAATGGCAAGACATGTAATTAGTTTTACAATTTCAGCCATTAAGACAGCTGAAATACAAAACAGACATTGTTTTGAAAATAATTCAATTCAAATTGTTACACACAACCAACCAACCTGTAGATGACAAAAACATATCTCCATCTCTGGTCCTTGCATATCTCATACTCAAGCCTAAGATTGCATTTTGTAGAGTTAGAGTTACAAGGCTGATGTATTTGAGATTATTGTTACTTTCACCTCCTAGACAAGAATTAATTAAACATTGTTGACCATGAGCTACATGCTTTCATGTGCTCATCTTTAAATTTGTTCAATATGAACATATAGTTTATAAAAATAAACTTACCCATTTTATTCCCAGTTTAAATCAGAACAAATTACCACTAATAATAATGTATGTACATAATATTTACGCTTAACTAACTTTAACGCAGTTTAGAGCAAGATTTATGATAATACCTGAGTTTTTGTTTACGTCGATGAAACCAACAAAACACAGCCTACGTATATTGCGGCTGTGGCAAGTTAATTTCATACAATTTCATAGAATCACATAGAATTTATTTATATTCGTCACATGTAGGTTATGTTCATAAAGCTTACTGACAGCCGAAGACTCACGAGGTGGAACGAATTCAATTGTCGTGTGTCGTCGTGTACAAAAATGTTGACAGCGTTGACAATATTATGACGTGATTATGACAACTCAATGACAGTACTTGCTGGTACTTTGTGGTACTTGCACATCGCAGGACAAATCTCCAGATGTTTTCTTCGATTCAGGGGCAACAATAACAAAATAAAACTATGGATTTAACAATAATATTAGCAATTATATCATTTCTAGTCTTACTTGCAGCGGGAGTTGCGTTTTACTACGTTAGTAAAGATAAAAAAGGTAATAATGTTTCACATTATGATAGCAAATTTCAATCAAATGTTTCAATATTTTTAGATGAAAAACCACAAAGAAATGCTGCAGGAAGACCTGCCGCAAATACAAATGCTGGTCCTGCACCAGGTGGACGTCGCGCACAAATGTTACGAAATCGTAACGTGCGTGCAAGACAAAATGGTAAGTTTTGTACTTAAAACTACTAAAACAATAATTCTATTAATCCATAATAACAGTAGTAGAAGAAGAGGCTGAACCTCCTGTAAATGAAGGTGATGAAGCTCCCCAGGATCTTGACAAATTTGGCGCTAAAAAACGTGCCAAAATGGAAGCCAAAGCTGAGAAAAAAGCTCACAGAGAAGCTGAAGAACAAATACGTGGCGAGCGTAAAAAGCGTGAAGAACAGGCCATGGAAGAACGACGTAAACAAGAAGAAAAAGATCGCGCAATAGAAAAACAACGCGAAGACGAAGAGCGTAAAGAGCGCGAAGAAAAAGAACGTCGTGAACACGAGGAATATTTACGAATGAAGGAAGCCTTCAAAGTAGAAGAGGAAGGTTATGAAGAGGGTGAAGAAGGAGAACAGGAAAATATGCTGCAAGAATTTGTCACTTTCATTAAAGAGCAAAAAGTTGTTGTGGTTGAGGATCTAGCATCAAAGTTTAAATTAAAAACACAAGCCGCCATCGATCGTATTAAGGATTTGCAGCAAGATGATATTCTTACCGGAGTTATTGATGACAGGGGGAAATTCATTTACATATCTCCTGAAGAAATGAATGCGGTGGCTAAATTTATAAAACAACGCGGAAGAGTTTCTATTCAGGAATTAGCAGAAAACAGCAATCAGTTAATTAGATTAGCACC
Source organism: Atheta pasadenae (assembly GCA_030264155.1). NCBI lineage: Eukaryota > Metazoa > Arthropoda > Insecta > Coleoptera > Staphylinidae > Atheta > Atheta pasadenae. The sequence goes on along the minus strand of JARJDS010008935.1, from coordinate 105 downwards.
TACCCAAGTCGCTTAATTATTTGTTTTACAATGTTTATTTATAATTGTATATTTGTAAGAATAATATAAGTAATTATGCCGTTCATTGTTTTATTTTATTCCTTA
>JARJDS010008920.1:0-19389 GCA_030264155.1 Atheta pasadenae | reverse complement strand
ATAGAAACACAAAAATATACACAAAGGAACAATTTTTACGCAAGTTTTTTACCGTAAAAACACAATAAACTTGTATTTTTAATTAAAATATCAAAAAATTGTTTAAACAAAAGTTGTTCTCAATTAGCTAATAAACATTCCAGATACGTAACTTTTTTGATAGAACGCAACAGTTTAGATAGAAACACAAAAATATACATAGAGTAACAATTTCTAAGCAAGTTTTTCCACGTAAAAACACAAAAAACTGGTATTTTTAGTTAGAATATTAAAAATTTGTTTAAACAAAAGTTGTTCCCAATAAGCTAATTAACATTTCAATTGCGTAAGTTTTTTTATAGAACGCACCAGTTTTGATAGAAACTCACAAATATACACAAAGGAACAATTTTTACGCAAGTTTTTCCACATAAAAACACAAAGAATTTGTATTTTTAATTATAATATCAAAAACTTGTTTAAACAAAAGTTAAATGCAATTAATTAACAAATATTTTATCTATGTAACTTTTTTGATAGAACGCACCAGTTTTGATAGGAACATCAAAATATACACGAAGGAACAACTTTTACACATGTTTCTCCACGTAAAAACACAGAAAACTTGTATTTTTAATTAAAATATCAACAACTTCTTTAACAAAAGTTGTCCGCAATTAGCTAATAAACATTTCATATACATAACTTTTTTGATAGAACTCAACAGTTTAGATAGAAACACAAAAATATACACAAAGTAACAACTTTGTACGCGAGTTTTTCGATGTTTAAACACAACAAACTTCTATTTCTAATTACATTAACAAAAAATTGTTTAAAATTAGATTATTCCTAATTAAATAATGAACATTTTATCTTAATATATTTTTATGATAAAACGTCCAAGTATGGATTGAAACACAAAAATATATAGAAAAAGCAACAATTTGTATGCAACTTTTTCGACGAAAAAACACAAATACTTAAATTCTAATTAAAATATCCAAGCATTTATTAAACAAAAGTTGTTCCCAATAAACACATAAATATTTTATCTTTTTAAATTTTTTGGTAAAACGCGTCAATTTTAATAAAATCTCAAAAATGAACGAGAAACCAAAAAAATTAACTTATTCGCAAGTTTTTTGACTTAAAACAACAAAAATTCAATTTCTAATAAAAATATCAACAAGTTATTAAACAATTAAACCATAATTGTTTGTATTTAGATATTTAAATATAATTATCATGACACTTCAAGTATTCTCATATTATTAATGCCAAATCCAATTAATATCAATAATTTTACAGTTCTGCATTTCTGCAACAACCAACGCAATTAATTGTACATTATTTTTAATTAAACATGAGTATAACTGTTTACTTGACAATTTGCACGATTAATGAAAGCCTAGTTAGCGTCTTGTTAGGCTTGTACTTCTTAAACTAGAGTTAGAGTTAAAGTTAGAGTTGAGCAGGATTTCCTTGAACTTTAAATTGACTTACTTAACGCCGCACCGTAATAATAGCAGATTAATCAGGTGTGCAGACATTGATTATTCTGATTATTAGATTAAACATATACATTCTCGATAACTTAATTAATAATTAATTCTCTTTGTCTTTGTTGCTTTACTTTTATTTCAAGCGATTTTTAGTCGCGTTAGTCCAAACACCAAGATGCAAATGAATTGAAATGAATTGAAATAAATTAATAATTAAAAAGGCTGTTAATTTATGCTAAAAGCAACCGTGTATGAGTATAATTATTATAATTACACATGCGGCGGCATTATCAACATCTCAATAAAGTAAAACAAAATTAAACTTAAGATAAGTTCAGTATTAAAACGTCATGTCTATTTATAATCTTAACAACATATTTACTGTGAAATTATTGATATTTGAAGTAAATTAAAAGGTTTCACGTGTTTTACATTTTATTGTTTTGTTTCTTTTGTTTTTGTTTATTCCAAGCGTAAAAACAACTGAACTGCAAAATGTTTTCGTTGAAACAAAAGTTAATTACTTTTATCTTTGACTGTGGGCGTTGCAATAAACATTTGTTAATGCAGTAGCAAGATTACATTACAAATACGGTCTTCTTAAAACATTAAACATTACTGATAGGTTGAAGCACAAGTGCGTGATTGTGTTTGCATTAAAAGTACTCGTAAAATGCAGCAGTAATATGGCACATAATTAAAATTATTAACTGTTAACGCACTGGAGTATTTTCTGCATTGGTAATACTAAGTAACCAAGTAAATAACTTCTCTCAGTCTAGTAAATAATTGCATAAACTCCAACTGAGAATGCCGCGTTGATTGAAGTAATTGTGCAATTAATTAATCGCCATGATAATTAACCACAGCCACAGCTTGACTCGCATGACACTCTGCTTGCGAACAAGAAATAAACTTTTCACGCACAATTAAAAATGTATTATTCAGTGAATGTGTATTAATCGATTAATTACTTATTTCTCAATTCCAAACGAATAAATAGCTTGACATTTATTATTCTTCTATTACTTGATACTATGATATTCTTGTCGATTTTCCCTTCGTCGTAAATAACACGTGGATGGACAGTATTTTGATGTCACATAAATTGCTGTCGTAAAATATTAATATAGTTACGTGTGGAATAGTAAATTAGTGTATGAGTTGATATATCTTCCTGAAAGCATGAAACTTTTTCAATTCGTCGATGAATTCTAATCAAAACCGCTTGACTCCCCGCTCGTTTTATGAGCCACTGGGATAAACTCTCCCGATGAACGGACATATAACAACGTCGTCGTGTTGCATTTGCATTGCACTTGTTCCACAAGGCGTGTGTGCAAGTTCGATTTTTACGACCTTCATGTATTACCGTTTTCTATTCATCCGATGTTCATCAGCTTGCGTTTCGACGAGAATTTCTATTACCATCGACCATCGAGTTCGTATAGAATTGTATCAACCGTAATAAAGCGCGCTGCTTAATGGACTCGGTGTGCACTTGACGTTGGAAGAAAGGAAGACGCAGTTTGGGAGAGTTGTTTGGCCGAAGAGCGGCCGGACTGGGTATTGGTATATGAGAATGCGAGTGTATATAAAATAAAGGAGAGATTGGTGTGTGTAAACTCCAGTAACTAGCTAACTGTAAATATGGACACAGAAAGCGCCTGCATTTAAATGGGAGCAATCTGCCTTCGGCAACAGCCTATCTGCCAATTTGGGTTGAAATTTTGGGCATTTGCCAATTTAGTTTGGCTTTTCTGGTTTATTGATTTGCTTTAAATAAATTTGTTAGTGAGCAACTTGTAAATATTTAAAATACTGACTTGTATAAATTTCTATTTTTATTTAACTTTTGTTATTTTTTTTTATTTCAAAGGAAAAAAGTTTATAGTGAAATCTCCATTTCAATTTTCGATATTGTTTTGTCTTAAAACCACAAAAAACTCGTAGAAGAAATTACAATATCACAAATTTTTTCAACAAAAATTGTTTATAATTAACTAGTGCTTAATTTATCTTTATAATTTCTTAATAATTAATGTGATAGGACACACCAGATTTATTAAAAATTCAAAAATGTAGAAACATTTAAAGATAAAATGTAAATTTTATCCAAGTTTTTTGACAAAACCATTAAAAAGTTTTATTTTTAACTACATGTCAATAAACTGAATAAACACAAGTTGTTTGTTATTAACAAATGCTTAATTTAGCTTAATAAATTTTTTGATAGAATGCACCAGTTTTGATAAAAACCAAAATATTTAGAAACAAGTAACATTATATAGCCAGGTTTTTTGACACAAAAACACAAAAAACTATTAATTCTAATTAAAATTTCAAAAAATGTTTAAACAAAAGTTATTTGTAATTAGCTTATGCATAATAGACTTTTACAACTTTTTCGCTAGAATGAACCAGTTTTTATAAAACCGCAAAAATGTAAAAACCATCAACTATAAATTGTAGGTTTTAGCCTGGTTTTTCGACACAAAAACACAAAAAACTTCAAAATTTAATTGAAATTAAAATATTTGTTTAAACAAAACTTGTTTGTTATAAGCTAATGCACAATTAACTTTAATAACTTTTTTGCTAGAACACTCCAGATTTGTTCAAATTGCAAAAATGTAATAACAATCAACACGAAATAGTAAATTTCAACCAGGTTTTTCATACAAAAACACAAAAATATCTATTTCTAATCACAATATTAAGAAAATGTTTAAACAAAAGTTGTTTATAATTAGCTTATGCATAATAAACTTTTACAATTTTTTCGCTAGAATGAACCAGTTTGGATAAAATCGCAAGAATGTAGAAACAATCAACTATAAATTGTAAGTTTTAGCTTGGTTTTTCGACACAAAACCACAAAAAACTTCAAAATTTAATTGAAATTAAAATATTTGTTTAAACAAAACTTGTTTGTTATAAGCTAATGCACAACTAATCTTTATAACTTTTTTGCTAGAATACTCCAGATTTGTTAAAATTTCAAAAATGTAATAACAATCAACACGAAATAGTAAATTATAAGCAGGTTTTTCATACAAAAACACACAAAATATCTATTTATAATTATAATATTAAGAAAATGTTTAAACAAAAGTTGTTTGTAATTAGCCAATGTACAATTGACCACAATAACTTTTTTGCTAGAATTGACCATTTTTAATAAAAACCCAAAAATGTAGAAGCAATCATCAATAAATATTACATTTTACACAGTTTTTTGATACAAATACACAAAGAAGTAGAATTTCTAAATCAAATAGCAAAAAACGTTTAAGTAAATGTTGTTTGTAATAAACTAACAAACAATTTATCTCCATAACTTTTTTTGATATAATGCACCACTTTGGTAAAAATCAAAATATTTAAAAACAACTAACATTATATAGCCGGGTTTTTCGACACAAAAACACAAAAAACTTTTAATTCTAATTAAAATTTAAAGAAAAATTAAACAAAAGTTGTTTATAATGAGCTAATAAACATTTTATAATGACAACTTTTTTGCTAGAATACACTAGATTTGTTAAAATTGAAAAAATGTAGTAACAATCAACACGAAATAGTAAATTTCTACCAGTTTTTTTACACAAAAACACAAAAAATATCTATTTCTAATTACAATATTAAAAAAATGTTAAAACAAAAGTTGTTTGTAATTAGCCAATGTACAATTGTCCCCAATAACTTTTTTGCTAGAATTGACCACTAATGATAAAAACGTAATATTGTAGAAGCAATCATCTATAAATAATAAATTTTACTTAGTTTTTTGATACAAAAACACAAAAAAGTTAAATTTCTAATTCAAATATCAAAAAACGTTTAAGTAAATGTTGTTTGTAATAAACTAATAACCAATTTATCTCCATAACTTTTTTTGATATAATGCACCACTTTGATAAAATCGCAAAAACTCAAACCAAACAAAGCAAAAACTGTCTGTAAAGTAAAAAAATATTGATATTAAATATCTTTGACATTAATAATAAAGCAATAACTTAAACAACAAGAAAATTATAATTAAATAACGGTAAATAAGCTTTAATTTTTACTCTTCTGATATTACAAACCAGTTTTGCAATGTTGGTATGATCTGCAGAAACCCACGCAGAAAAGCAAATGTTTCTATCGCAATCGATAGTGATTTGCATAAATAACAAAAACTAACCGCAGACAATCTACCTACGTGCCATTATTTTTTCCTGACTTTACAAGACGTTGAAGACCTAGTTTAATCGAGCGTCTTATAGATTCAACGGAGATAATAGTGTGTAATACGAAAGGACAATAAACAGAACATCAAAGCATCCACTGGCAAATCATTGAGGATGCAAATAACTGATTATTAGATGAAACGAAGAAAAGCACTAACTAACTAACAAGATCGTCATTTAACAACAACAAAAAAAATCTTTAAGTAGAGCTTAAGTCTAAGCCCGCATTAGCGTCCATTGCCTAGGCAGGAATAAAGAAATAAAAAAGAAAGGTTATTACCGCACGCGGAAGCGTAGAGTATATATTTAATGACATGCAAAGCTCTTCGAAAACGCAGACGTATAGAAATAGGCGTCAAAAAATCAATGGACACACGTTATCCGTTCGGATGGATGTAATATATCAATGTCGTATATTAATTACGAATTAATCTCAATCTAAGATGTATGTTCTGATCATGTGTTGACATGTGCAAAATTTAAAACCAATTTCACAATAACTTAACAAAAGTTAAAACTGTAAAAAAATTAATATTTATAATTGTTAGAAAAAAGTTGTACGTATCTTCATGATTCTCATGATTCTTAGTGGTAATGATAATAATTTGGTAAGAAAATGCAAAGTGTAAAATATAAAAGTCAAAATATGCAAATTTTAATCCGATTTGTGCCAATTTCATTTCAAAGATTATCCAATTACGGTGCCTTTCAGTCGTCGCGCGGTTTCAGCTGGCGTGGCACTTCGCGCTGCCGAGGAAGAAAAAACAATGAGCCGAAACGGAAAGGAGAAGAATCCCTTTACCCACCGACTGTCCCTGGCATTCGGCGTTAACGTCGTTCGCACTTTATGTGCAAATTTTTCGATTCGCGTCATCAAATGTGCCCGAAGTAGGCACGACACTCCGGCTACCACTTCACCCTAGTATCTCACTGCCAACAATTCCAACAAAATTTTTAAATACCTCCTGGTTACATTTTAAATAAAACTTTCATCTTAATACACCAGTATTAAGACTATAAAACAAAATTTTAAAATTTTAATTAAATTCAGTACATTACGCGACATCTATGTTTTGTGTTTAGAATTAAAATTTACACCACAAAACAAAATATCAACATAAAAAAAACAAAAGTAAAGGTAAACAACACAACTCTACTTGATTTCTTTAAAATGTTCAATTGTCTCGACGATAAATAAAAATAAAATGTCAATATAATAAACTTTGTTTTATTCATGCAAAGTTTATTATTATCAAGTAATGTGAAATTAATGTTGCATTGTTCATTGAAATATTTTTTTAAATTATTGTGGAGTGCTAAAGTGTTGAAAGTTAGAACACGAAAACATTCAACATGCGAATGTTAGTTTTTGGTTTAACTGTAGCAGAAATGGAGGTCGCAAAGTCTCACAATTTAGCAGATTATCATCTATAAAATTATATATTCAAGCCATCTATTGTAATATTTGTAATGCGTGTTTGCGCTGGGTTTGTGTTCGTTTGTATAAATAAGCAAGGCTCGGCAATCAAAAGACCGAAAGGGTTAAGTAACAAGAAGTAAACAAGAACGCAACTAATAGGGAGCAGAAAGAAGCAGAAAGATCTCAACTAAACAATAGGTGTGTATTGTGTGTGCAAGCATGGAGGTCGCGTTGTTGTTTATTTAACATTGCAATCGTAACAACAGCAACAGCACCAACAACAGCAACAACACTAGTAATGATGGAGTACCAAAGTCTAAAGACTAAAGGAATTTGTAGGAAAATTGTAGGGTAATTATTTAGATATTATTTAAGTTCAGTTCAATATTCCAGCTTAACATAGAAATAGTAAAAACTAATCAGTATAAGAAGATTTTAATCTTAGCTGGTTGTAATTCACATGTTCTATTTGTTTGTGATTTTGTTGTGTTTGGATATTATTGTCAGTATGACTTTTAGTTATTTGTGTTACAGCTGCTGGGCTTGTACATGTTGGTTTATTAGTATTTATTGTTGGCGTGAGTCGTTTCGAGACGCCGCCGCTTAGTTAAAACTGGATTAATTGTCCGAACAAAACTATACAATGAAATGTGCATATTAATCCGCGCGCGCATGGGTTCAGCCGGCTGCACACTTGCAGTTTGCGGCTCAACAATGCAACTGCGGTGTATTAATGACGAGCGACAAAACCGTTTATATAGTATGTCATAATACTTGCCATTCGGGGCCAGAGAGTAATGTGGAGAGTAAATAGGACAAATGGCGATAGAGGCGGTCGAATAATTTCAAAGCACAAAGAGTACTTAATTCCAAATCCCCACGAAGCGTTTTCAATGCTATGCTATGGTACCAACACACAAGTATTTTTATTTTATGATGAATCATATCATAATTATATAAATAATAAATATTACAGTAAACATATAACAATGTTTTGTTTCTCGTTAAATTGAGAAAGTTCTAAAGTTACCGACTTCTTTGTTTTTATATTTAAAAAGTTAAAGATATCATAACAAAGACAATTTGTTAATGCACAAAAAACTATTTACTTTCTTTGTGAGTTTTATAACTTTTCAATTAATGTCAATTATCTGCAAAAGATAATTAATTTTGGTTATTTTTAATATAGATATTAAAAAACGAGTCAATATTAAAAAAACTTTTTTAAAAATTGCACATATTTCTTTACCATTTTATCCAAAATTCAAATTCTTATTTTTTTTTCTGTAGTAAAAGAGTTGTTCTTTCAGATATTACCTATTTCAACCCTTAAATCATCCCCAAAGTATTTTATTTTATAACTCAATGTTAGGCAATTGGTTAAATTTTAACTGTTCAAATTCCCCAATTATTTCATTAGTATTTTAACAATAAACTATTAAATGCCATTACATAACAATGTGCGGATGTTGTTAAATTGTTAACAACAATACGAAACACATAAAAGTGCCTTGACATCCATAATATTTGAAAGGTTTACATAGGTTTACATCATTTTATTGCAAAATACTAACGGTAATTTTGAATGAAATTTATTACAAAAAAAGTAATTCTGCGTCATTAAAATTAAGATTAAACTAATTGGAATTTTACAAACGTACAACGCACAAAACAACAATTTAAAAATGAATAATTCCGTACCTCCTTGAAGACTAATCAAGAAACTAGGAAGTCCTCGACGGGCGTCTTTACAATTCCAGTGACTTTGCATTGATACTTCGTGAACTTGCATTGGATTCGTGAATGCTTTGTTGCTTCCTAGTTGCATTTAACAGAACCGTATTTACATATAAATATTTAAGTTCAATGTTGGTTAATTAAATGGTATTTCCTTAGGTAAAATTAAAATTAAAATTTGATTACTTTAAGTTATGAAATATTATTTTCTGTTAATTTTTATTCAAAAGTCCGGTCATAGATAAAGTTACCTAAGTCCTGCATAAATGCACAAAACGGCTTTTGGCTTATTTGCTTATTTACCAGAACCCGGGCGTTTAAGATGTAAACGAGTAGATTCACATTGCGACAGCGAGAACTTCATCTCTTGGACGTAAATACTTGTAACTTGTAACATGTAGATCGAAGAACTCGTTATACGTGTATGCCAGCGAAAAAGTCTTGGACGCAAAAGGCTACGAGCGGACGAACAACGGTCCTGTATCCGGTGCGCGAGTGGATGGACTCTCTTCGGATGGACACTAAATCTGAACAAGAAATAATAAAAATGCAGACTTGGATTATCACTTATTTATTGGTCCTCAAGCTTAAGTCGCAGTCATACACTTAAATCTTAAAGTCCATTTACTCGCCAATGTTGTATTGAATTTAATATGTTCGGAGAAATATAAAATATGAAGAAACATTTTTTATTTAATGTAATTTTGCTCGAAGCTGTAAATTATTAAAGCATGATTTCGATTAAATTCTGATTCTCATTAAAGTAACAAGGCGTCAATTGGTAATTACGCCGATATTTGTGCTTTTTCATGAACGATGCAGCACTTTTTATGGGAATTTTTGATTCAATTTATTATGACCACAGCGAGTTTGAACCGAATATGAACTAAGCGAGAAATGCCCGCTTGGATGGAATGTAAAAAATGAGTAATTGATAATTGATTATGAAAACACAATTTAACGCTTTTACACGCTGGAAATTTTTTAAACAAACGACATTTTAATTGAACTTTCTAATTTATTATAGCGATAAGTACTTCAATGTTTTCAGACTTGATATTTTTTTAATTTTATTATTTTGTTATTAAATTATTTAAAAAAATGTTAAAAATTATTATTAATTGTCAAAATACAAAATTTTATATTTATCGTAGCACCTTTAACATAATCTTTGATAAAATGTTATTAAATTGTTATAATAATTAACATATACAAATATTTTTTTTACTAAAAATAATCCTAAATAAATTTTCTAACAATCTTTAATTTTTTTATTTATTCAAACACTTACAACTACTCTTAATTCGGTTCCAAACTTTGATCATTCAAAATTATTGAAAAATCTTTATTTAATTTGTTCTTATTTCTACACGTTGCAATAGTTTAATTGTTGTCGTGGACCAAACAACATAGACAATAAAACTTTAAGGTCCGCGAGACTACCAGCCTCTAAAATACGGATAACGTATTCACTAAACGAATTATAAAATGTGACTAACTTTATTTACAAAACGATTTAAAAAGAAAACAACAGACAAACAAAACAAAAAACAAAGCCTTCTAGATTGCCGTGACTCACGGCCTACTCGATTGCTAACATCCAAAACCGCCTTGACTTGTCGTGGCTCGCCACAATTGTTTAAAACATTGTATTTGGTATTTTATATCAACCCTTGAAACAAACGTAGTTATTTTAAACAGTCAACACGACAAATTGCTTTTTTTCTTAATTAGTCAATATCTCATTTGATACCACAGATAAAACAATAATTTTTGAATATAATCAATTATAAATTAACAATCTAACCCCACATAAAGTTTTTTTACCCCTAAATCACTTACAAGTGTTCTTAATTAGCTTCCAAACTTGGAATTACACCAAATACCTATTTCAAAATGTATCTAAATTTTGTTTTTCTTAAAAAAAAAAGAAAGAATTCAATAAAATCAAAACAAATTTAAATATTTATATTAAAACTATTAAATTATCATTTGATTGTTTTCATTTAATGTTTTAAAATATTATATTTAGTATTTAAATTAACACTTGAAACAAATATAGAAATTTAATCAACCAACAAGTTATTTTATTTTTCTATAAATTTTTTAATATCAATTTTGATAAAAAACCTTTTGAAATTAAAAACCTACATTTTCCTAATTGCATTTGCCACTTCAAACACATCCAACTACCCTTAATTAGCATCTAAACTTTAAATTAAAACAAATTTCTATTACTAAATGTATTAAAACTATGGAAATATTTAAAAAACTGGTGAAATAAAATAAAATTCAGAAAGATTTTAATTTTTATATCATTGACTATTAAAGTTTCCATCGATTGCTTTAGATTAATAATTTAAAATATTATATTTAATATTTTAAATGAACATTTAAAACAAAAATTGTATAATGACAACAGAAAAATGTTGTTTTAACGTAAAATATTATTTTCTTTAATATACAACATTACAATTTGTTCATACACATTCCCAAATGAACACCCTATCTTTATCCACATTTACCCCCTAAGACTACCCTTAAAATGTAATCAAACTTTACATTTAAATAAATATGTACCTTTTTTAAATTGTAATCTAAATATTATATTCAAATTATATTATATATGATTTGTTATTGAAAATGTTAATACTAATATTAACTTGTAAGTCAATTACTGTGTGTAATTAAACGAAATTATTAACATTATCCACAAATGATAAGTAACTTCTCCACTCCAGGAAGAAAATAAATCATAATTTGCTTCAACGCCGAATACAATTTACATGTTTTGCAAATTTATCAATATTTATCAACTCCATACACACAATTACACATGTTCATATATCCACATGTGCACATTAAAATAATTTTCCTAATTTATCAAACCCAACTGTTTATTTCTACATTTTCTACACAATTTGTCAATATTTCTTTAATCAATACTTTCATTAAACATTACATCCTTGTCAATAATTTCAATTACAAAACAAACAATCAAGAAACAAGATAATTGATCTTTTAACGAAAGTATCTTTGCTTTAATCCTCAATAGTTATTAGCATAACAAATTTCCTATAGCGTAAATTACGTGCGCAATATTTTCGACTTTTATGGATTGCTTTACATAAAATAAATTTATGAAGTAAACACTCGGCACAAAAATCACTGTGCTCAATATATGTTAAATATGAAAATTGTACGTTTCGCCATCATACTGAGTATAATTTCAAAACGAACACTTAACACGCGCATGAAAATATTTTATTGGTTCCATATGATTGGAAAACTGCTACCCGTGCTGGCCGGCTGGTGCAACGTTAGTAATTACTTTATTATTTAGAACAAATTTATAGCCAACTGCTCAAAGTCTCTGCGCGGCCAACACACGTCCAGCTTCCGTTCGTGGCGTTTATGATGGAAGTTCGCAATTTATTCAAATATAAAATTACGCCGTTTTATAATTTGTATAATTCGGTAGTTAAAATTCGAATTATCTTTATACGCCGTCAATTTCTTTATGGACAATTTTATACTATGCCACTGCGGTAGGAATTTATACAGGGTGTTTAAAAACAGTTTACATCTATTAAAAAAATGTATTTTAAAAAGAAAAAAATAGAAATGTTAAGACGTTAAGAAAAATATTTAATTTTTTTGTTTTTAAATTTGTAACACTTAGTATTGTGTAATATAATTCGTTTTGAGGTTATGAGTTTAACTTCAAATGCAGCGAAGAAAATGTGATTGCTCGAAACTATTCGATCAGTAAAAAGACTACTAAAACTCTAAAACTACAAAACTTCAATCGCCGCGAGTTGATGGAACCGTTCAATTACACAACGATATAAAAATTATAAAGCGTGTCATTCGTAAATTAACGATCGACGTTCTCTACGCACATCGACAGATAAATAAATGTCTTCCAGCTTCTGTGTAGCGTTTGACCGTGCAACATTGCTACTTAATATCGAGATTGTGATTGAGATGTACTCAGCTAGATCGGATCGGAATGATAATGACGCCTAATAAAGTAATCACGTTTGTTATTAAACACACACTCGTGCAGACGCGATACGGCACACAGGGTACCGATAAGATTAAGAAATTTTACTACTATACTGAGTATTACAAACCCAAAATAATCTTCAATCAAATTCATCAGAAATCATGATGAAACTTACCCTGTATTAACGTTGGATGATCACTCAAATTGCATCTCATTGCATGTGAGTTGCTTGAAAAACATGACATTATGTATATTCATTTTATGAAAATTAGTGATGGGTAAATACGAATAATATGATGGCACATCCTGCGCCAGTCTGTCTATTTCTTGTGGTTGTTGTTGATGCTGTTCGAATGCATCAAGGTGTATAATCGTAATTATGAGCCGCATCTATTTCCCGATGTTTAATGTACATCTCTGTAGTGTTTTGATCTCGAATTGAGCATTTAGATGAAATCGTCCATTGCGCAATTGAACGGCGGCTGTTTCATTTCAGTGGCAGAATGTCATCAAACCGGGAAATTATTAATATTCATACGAAAATTGATTCCATCAATATAGTTATTAATTTCTTGGAATGTGGTTTAATTAAATAATATTGAACGAACATGCAGAGCAATAATGGAAAATAGTATTGGGGTTTAATCAAATATATCATGTATAATAAATTGATGGTTTTCAACGAATCGAAAATGCAAATAATAAATAATTAACAAGTGCTGGGTTTTAGTTTATTTTTGTTTTAAAACACACGATCAAACTAAATATAGAATCATCAATAAATACAATTAAACAATTAATGGGAAAGACCGTAATATATTATTAATTATTTATTAGATAGACACAAATAGTCACTTACGATTTGTTTCTCATTAATTAGAAATATATAGGATGTATAATGAAAAAAGAAAAAAATATATCAAAAGAAAGAGAATGGATTAGAGAGTAAAATATAGACCAAAAAAGATATTATTTCGAAGGTGACAATATATGTGAAGTGGAAGATATGGGAGAAGAGACAGACATCCAAGAAGACCAGAAAAAGAGAGATGAGAAAAATGAATCAGACCAAGAAGAAGAAAAAAGATGAGAATAGATAGAAAAAAAAATAATAAAACGAGAAGACCAGTTAAAACTGTACAATACCAAAGAAGACTAGTACAAAAGGGACAACAAGCTTACCCTGAGAAGAGGTGAGATAAAAAAAGATAGACGAAGAAGGGGGACTAACGAAAATGAAAGTAAGACTTGAAGAGAGGTTAAGCATGGAGAAATGAGAAACAAAGAAGAAAGAAACAAAGAGATTCGTAGAGAGAGTAAATGAGGAAAAGAAAGGAAAAGAACAGTGAAAAAAAGAGATGCAAAGAGAAGTAAATAGAAAAGAAGAAGGGAGGAGAAGAATGAAGAAAAAAGAAAAGAGGAGAGGAAAGAGGCAAAGAGATGCATATTGAGAATATGAAGAAAGATAGGAGAAGAAAGAAAAATAAGAAAACAAAAGGAAAAATAGGAAGAGGAAGAAAAAGAATGGAGAAGATCAAAGAAAAGAAAAGATAGAGGGAGAAGAAAGAAGAAGAGAGAAATAAAAAGAAGAAAAGAGAGAAGAAGAGAGAAAGAAAGAGAAGAAAAGAGAAGAAAAGAGGGAAGGAGATGTGGAAAAAGAATAAAAAAGAAGATAAAAGAAGTGAAGATGAGAGTGAAGATGAGGGTGAAGTGAGAGAGATAAGAGAATGAAACAATGAAAAAGTCAAAGAAGAGAAGATAGGGAAGGAGTCAAAAAAGATAGGAAATAAAGGCAAAGAGAGGAAAAAAGACAGGAAAAGAAGAGAAGAATGGTTAATTTTACGATTGGTATCTACTTTCTCGTGTAAATGCTTTGTGAATATACAGAACATGCAAAAGCAATAAACAATTTTTAATACTTAAAACTCTTTATTCTTTGAATGGGACCTAGACCACCTTTCTGCTGGTCTACCTTCATTGCTTCATTACGCCTTATATCAACTTACATGTCTATCCTCCATAACTTATGCACGCCTGCATCGATTCTAAACTCAAAGCATTCCCAGCACAAAACTGCTCGTGCAGCAAATGCAATTCGCAATGCAATTCAAAATATAACAGTAAATGCTAAACGAGATCGAATAAAAGTCCTAAATCCACAGCAAACACAAAACTGGCCGCTAGCCTGTGCCATCGTAAAACTCTTCTCCTGCTTCCTAACTCCTAACTTCTAACTTGCTCATTTCAACGACCGGGTGCTTGTGTGCTCGGTTATTAAGATATACCGACTACAAGATGTTGTGCAGTATAATTCTGATGTACATGCGAGGCTGGAAAATACTCCTCGTATTACTCGTACATATATGCAGAGTAGTTGAATAATTGCTGCATACGCAGCGGATTAGCATTAGGCCATGCCTAGATAAGTAAAGGCGCGGTGGATACGGTGCATACACACGCGGAAAAGACCTTGCGTCAAGTGATTCATACACCTATTCACACGCTCTGGATATTATGCATATTAGAATTATGAAGAAACGATCCGCGGCGTCGACGTACTTGTTTATGGCCAACGAGACGTGAGAGTGCTCGTAAACAGCCGAACGCCGTGTGTAATGCGATCGATAATTTTACAAATTCACTCGCGTAACTTCGCTAAGTACGCAACAATTAAGAGTATTGAATGCCAGATTTATAAACTGCGAAACTGCAAAACGGCGTAATTGTTCCTAATTGTAACCAACGGGAAATTGCAAATTATTTACTAAGATGTTTGCATACACTTTAATTACTTGTAAATTAATATTTACAAAACTTATTGTTTCACTCGATGCTTATGTATAAATTTATTTCTCTTTTATGTTAATGTTATTGTCATTGCGCTTTATTGCTTTGACATAAACCACAATTATTGGACATAAATTAAGTTGTTAACATTAAGTGAATGTATTTGTTGATAAATTTATTACTCATTACTAATACCACGTTTTTATTACGTTCTTTATAGGCTGGAGTGAGTATATGCAACTTTAACATCATTTAGTTAAGTATTTAATATAGGCAACTTAATACACACTACACATTTACATAACATTTTAATTTAATTTAACAAACATGAAATTATCTTATAATTAAAGTAATCTTATACCCGTCTGAAAAATAATTCTATTGTTTTTAAATTTACGAGTGTTTGCGCAGTAACATTTTGCAAGGTGCTAACTTATGATCTGTGAAAACAATGAATTTAATTCATTTGGGTTATGTTACTTGGAATCACGATTACAACTTTCCGCACCTTCGCACAAATGCAGCAATTGCAGATAATAAAGAAGCGCACTAAATGCAACTTGATTTTTTTCCATTCCTGGCAATTTTTAAAGTTGACGTGCTTGCAGGCATTTTAAAAGAGCGTACGTCCGGTCTAAGTCACTTCTGCTCGAGTTTAAATTACGCTGATGACTCAAGCCACAATATTTATTGCTTCTAGATGAAATTATCAGCGCATTATCTTAACTTTAAAATGAAATACGTTCCCAGAAGTGTTAGTTGTTCTCGCAGGTAAATTGGTACTGAATTAATTTAATCGTTTGTCCTATATACCTACGATAATGATAATGCAACTGAAGAAGTTTAGTTGCTTTAGTTGGCTTTAGATGGCTTTAGGTAAGAAAGCGATTTTGCGGTGATTTGTTGATGGTTTGGTATAAGCAGTTGACAGAATGGGGACTGTGCAAATTAGTCAACTTCAGCTCCATTTGTTGGTGCAAATAGTCACGTTTTAGTCGACCGGACTCGGTTCAAAAAGGGGAAGCACATCTTAAATTGTAATTACGAGCGGCGGTGCATACGTTTAGTTGGCGGGCGACCACCGCGTGTTTTTAATGTCTCCGGTAGTGGAAATGAATCAGGCCGACGTCTTCGTATTTCACTCTCCGACGTGCACCGTCCGTTGCTGCCGCCGCCACCGCCACCGGTGCTCCGGCGCTGAACTTTTCCGAAGTGTTTACTGGCCGGAACGCCGGGGCATCGAAACTCCGCAGTGTGGCGGCGTTCGACTGTTATTAGTGTTCCCACAACGGGCGAGGCGAAGGTAAAAAGACGGGCACAAAGGAAAACCAATAGATTAGCGTGAGTTCAATCGGGAGAGTCGTTAGTTAGTTAATGTTTGTTAAAGAGCTTCGCCGCGCCGTTATTTCTCGCGCAGATTTGCGTATCCAAGTTTGCAGGCACAAATTAACTTCGCGCAAATGGCAATAGATCTTCGACGTGAACCTGCGCCTGTCAAATTCCCGACGTTTCAATTTACAGATCTGGATTATTATTGAACAATGAATGAAAGACTTAATTGGTAATATCAAGACTCGCTTTTCTTGCATATTTTCCTGCTTGTTTTTCCTGCAATTTTATTTTTTATTATAAAAAACTAAAACGTTATTGTTATTGGAAGCTCAAAAAAAATACTTAACCCAATTTAAGTAAAAATTCAAGATCTGAAAGTAACTTATTCACAAAGGAAAAAAACCACCCCCAAAGTCTGAAAAGAAAAGGAAAGCTTGCGTCGCCTGAAGGAATCTAACTTGCGGCTTTTCCATCCAAGATATATTTGTTTGAGCATGTGACGTAGCTGGGGCAATCGTTCTCGTCGTCGACGGGAGGCGGGTGTCGCGTCGCGCGAAATTGCGTTCTCCTCACCGAGTTGTAAATATTCCGGCCTGCCGCCGAGCGCGTCGATATTTGAGTAACTTATGCTTCTGAGAGCCGTGCGTACACCTATAGCCGCTGCCGAAGGGAAAAGTTTTTCTAATTGAAAAGTTTGCAAAATTTCTAAACTTTGCACCGACTTTCACCCTCTCTCCTGCAGTCCTATAAGGCTTTATTGCCGATTAGCGCCCGGCAAGAATTGACTTATAGTTAAATCAATTTTATTTTTCTTCTTTCTGGCAATAAAACCAAGACTAATTAAAAACTTTTTTTGCTCCTATTTTTGCCACCCTTCCTTCTTAGCTTTCAGTGATATTAATACGTTTATACCCTAAGAATTGTGGTTGCAACTTCTAAATGTTGGGAAATTTTACACACTCGCAAATGTATAGTTATACAGAGTGTTTTTGATCATTTTATTGTTTGCTTAGATTCAGTATGCGTGTTATGCCGTAGTTTTTGAAAGTGCACACATTTGGTATTAAGTGCGCATATTTTAGAGGTTAATAAAACTTCTCGTTTTGATGGCAGCAGGACAAACTTTGCCATTTGCGTTATACATCGCTCTGGGGTTTGGTTGCGTACATCGCGTGAAAACGTGCAGGACCCGGTCGCAAATGTGAAACGAACTAGAAGCGTTTATCAAAAGTATAAACTTTCTGGGCCGCGAGGAGTCGTTGTCGCGAGTCACGTTTTCTACGTAGAAGGTTTCACGTGTGTGCAACTAACGCCATCTATAGAGTAAAAATGTTACGTTTACTAGTAGGGGTTTAAAATGTATTGAAACTCTTAATACATAATTCGTTTTACTGCAGGAATATTACAAATATATTTAAGAAAATTTTTTTGCTACATTAACTCAAAAAAGTAGCATTTGTAATGTGAATATTAAAAAATGTTTAATGTAGAAGTTGTGAGTAATTAACAATTTACATTTTTGTAATATTTTTTTAATAGAACGCACCAATTTTATACAATTTCATAAAAATATAGAAGTTCATTGGAAGTAGTAAAGGTCCATTATGATTTTTACCACGAAATTGTCAAAAACGAACATTTCTAATTAAAATGTGAAAAATGTTTATAACGAAATTTGTAGTTTGTAGATACTTAATTTTATCCTAATATCATTTTTCTTCGTGATTTTTGGTACAAAAACATCAAAAACTAACATTTCTAATAAAAATATAAAAAATGTTTATAACAAAATTTGTAGATACATAACTAATTAACATTTTATCCTAGTAACATTGTTTCATAGAACGCACCAATATTCGACAAGTTCCAAAGAATGAAGAAAAAGTGGAATTAAAATCGTAAAGTTTTTTCATGCTTTTTGCTACAAAATCATCAAAAACTAACATTTCTAATAAAAATATGAAAAATATTTATAAAGATTTTTGTAGATACTTAATTAATTAACATTTTATCCTAGTATCATTTTTTGATAGAACGCACCAATATTTTACAATTTCCAAAAATATGACGGAAAAGTGGAATTAAAATATTAAGTTTCTTCATGATTTTTGCTACTAAAACATCAAAAACTAACATTTCTAATAAAAATATAAAAAAGATTTATAAAGAAAGTTGTAGATATTTAACTAATTAACATTTTATCCTAATATCATTTTTTCATAGAACGCACCAATATTTTACAATTTCATAAAAATAAAGGAAAAGTGGAATGGGGTCTATTCCTCAATTTTTTTTATTGCAGAAATATATTTTAGAAATAAAATCATTAGACACGTATTTTTTTATTTTTGGATTTGAGCCCGATTTACCCCTAAATTTTTAAAT
>JARJDS010008841.1:0-14362 GCA_030264155.1 Atheta pasadenae | reverse complement strand
TCAACTAAACATGTAAAACAAACACCTTGCTCTTTTCTTCTAATGATTGCTTATGCGGCATCCAAAACTTTAATCTTTTGACATGAATGACATGTGCACGAAGTGCGGATCAACGCATAGTGCAGTATCACACAATTCAATTAAATCACGTGACACAAACGTCGATAAGTATGAGTAGTACGAGGATTTGCGTAATTACCATGATGAATGTTTCCAGGCTATTGTTCCAACCTATGCGCATGATTATGGTTATCAACATGGTTACGGACATGGACATGGCTATCATCGTTAAGTAAAACCTATCAGTTACTTTGCCGAATGTGCTGACATGCCACTGGCCGAGTATATGCTAATAAGTTAATATTCTATCTTCATGAACGAATAACCAATGATTGTACAACTGTAGTAGTAATAAAATATTAATAAAACTATAACCAAACATTTCCTATTTTATTCTTGTATATCTTGTCATGCTGGCCTCAAACTCATAATGTTTGGTCACCAATAAACTCACCACACTATCTATTATTGATTTTGAATTTAACCTTTACATTAATCATAATCGCAATCATCATTATCGAAAAATTTTATTGGTTGACATATAGCCAAACATTTAGTATTTAGTTTTGAGGTGAATTATTTTTATTTTTCTATTGAATTTAGTTTAGTGATTTTTGTTACAAAATCAAAATGTATATAGTAAAAGTTTTAATGTTTTTTGTATTTAACTATTTTGATACATTGTTTGTATTATTAATAACATTGTACAATTTGTGTTTTGTATTTTAATATTTTAGTAAAGCGCGCGGGAGTCTCGCCGCCAACAATAGCTTGTAAATAAACATTTTTCATGAAAAATACATTATATAATTATTCATTTAGTTTAGATTTAATGTCATGTGCATATAAAATCGATCGAGTTTTATAGAATTAGAACTTTGTTCAATTAGAATAATTTATGAAGAGCACATTAGCTTATATCATTGATTGTGTCCTTGGGTTACCGCTTATTTATTTGTTTTTACACATGGCATGATTTATAATGAAAATGTTATTGAATATTTACGTTCAAGTACTAAAACAAACAATTTACCCCGTAATTGTTTGTTTGTAAATATCGTTGGATTGGTTACTTTATAAATTAATTACACGTATATATTTATTATTAATTCTTCAATGTTTTTTGTCCGTTAATTTTAAGAGAATTACTAGAATTACTAAACATTATTTGTGTAGTTTTATTTATTTTTTATTTTTAAAAATATGAAAGATATTGACATTTTAAGATTTGACATCGTTTTTAATTAGTAAATGAAAATAATGCTGGACTTACAATGGATAACAGGACAAACTGTTTATTGGTTTTACGATTCTTAATTAAATTGTATTAAAGAGTAGCTAATTAGTTCTTTAAAAATAATTATTTTAAATTCAGGTTTATTAAATGCTATTGATAAAAATAATATTTATCATAAAAAAATGTTCCAAAAGTCAAATTTACCGAAAATATTTATTGACAACAACAATATGACCACAAATTTGGTATGGGAGTTTTGTTTAATAATTTTCACAAATGATTTCAATATTAATCGCAAATAATTTTATGATTTATGCTAACCCAGGAAATATCAATTTGGAAAACATGTTTTTTCAATTAGGTTCAATACTTTAAAGCCAAATATGTTAAAACCATGTTACCTGTTTATTGTTTAATTGTATTATTTATGTTAGAGTTAAGTTTACTCATATAACATGTTTTTTTCGAATAAAATACTAAACATTTTGAATTTTAAACAATTAGTTGATGCAATATTTAATATACACAACATTTATTAACGTTTTAAACGGAAGTAGGTATATACTTATGTATAATAGAAATGTATTATTGCAAAAAATATAAAATAACAAAATGTTTTCTACATAAAATAAAAAAAATGTGACATGTTAACTTACTAATTTATTATGAACGGCAAATTTATTTTTACTTTTAGTCAGTGTATACATTTTAATATTTGTGTTGTTAATAAAAAATTACGTTTCGTAAGGGGAATTGTTTTCTATGAAATTTACTAAGAATATTTATAACGTACAACAAATAAAACAAAAGAAAATTAAATAATAATTAGGAATTTAACTGGAATATTATTGCAATGATAAATTTATCAAAAACCACTTTGTTGACCCCTTTAACTCATAATTGATAATACAATTTATCGTTTACTGTTTATTTGGTAATTAACGCAGTTTTTGGAAATGATAATAAAACAAGAAAATGTTGACCTTTTTTTATACATTTATGACTCACTGAACCACTTTACAAACATATAATAATTTATAAAACATAGAAACTATAAATACTATTTATAAATACAATAAATTATGAATATTTTCCCCAAATAAAACACAAACAAATATACATTTTCTAGAAAATAAATAAAACCACATAAAATGATTAATAAAAATTGTCAGTCACGTTTAGCATACAAACAAAATAAAACAAATACATAATTTGTTATAAGTTATAAACCACTTATAAACCAGTGTTGCTTGTATAATAACCATAGCAACATAGCACATATTTAGTAATAAATATTATTAATAACCAACCCTATACCTAAAACGTGCCTAAAACCCACCCACACACAAAAAATACAATAAAAGCCAACTAAAAAGACACAAACTGTATAATAGATTTCCAAAACACCAAACAATAAAGGTAATTACCCATCAAGATCACACCAAATGATAAAACAGTAAACTAATAGAAATATCGCATAACAACGCACAAAGGAAACTCGTACTATTTGTATCCATACAATTTATTAAAATTACGTATAGTTTGTGATGGAGAAAACTTGTAAGTATCTACTATTTCACCACCGTATATATACACACGACACACGCATAACTATTAACGTCCAAGTGTGTACACAATCGATTATTTGACCTAAACGTGTACGGCAGGAAATACGTAAAGTGGCAACAAGAATTTGTACCAACACGTAAACCCAGATAGAATTTAATATTATACAATATGTACAAAATGATTAATTCCACAATTATTTATAATAGTTTTGCGCAGTCCACAATTAACAATAATGTTAATGTTAGTAACGTTAATTTTATTCGGAAAACAAAGCAATGACCTCAGAAAGATCATCAATATTTAACTATAATGATGATTGTCCTTTACCCTCTTAATATTTGATGAAATAACAGTAAATCATTACGGAACTTTATCCTGGAAATTTAAGGATTACAAAAATCAGTTAGTCATATATTACCGAGTAAATGATAAGACATGGTTTACATATATTAAAATTAATTATCATTATAGGAACATATTTACAAAAAAAAAAACAATATATCACGTTTTTTGTTAAGTGTGTTATTCATTAGTTAAACATTTTAAGGTTAAACGTGTTGTTTTGTTATTTTATATTTGCGCTATATAATAAACGTTTATAGTGGTGTTTTATACATTCTATAACAAGAATGTAGGTAACTAGTGTCTGATAAGGCAACACAGTATGTAGTTGTGATAATAATATTGTATAAACAAAAAAAACTTTCAAAAAATTAGAATTTAAAAGTTTTAAAAGAACATTTACAATTACAAGTAAAGTAAAAAGTTATGTCTGACAGTTACTTCCTACAACTTAGAGGACGAGTTGTTAGTTTTGCAACTACTTTATGTTTGGCATGAGTTAATTGTGAAGTGCATAATTAAACAGTATGATTACAATTGGTTTTAGTTAGGTGACAAACGCTATATGGGAAGTGAATTTTGCGAGTGTAGAATTAATGTGCAACGTCAAAACAAACCATAACTAATTAATATTTATAATCCTAATACGATAAACAAATGACAATAATATTAAATAATATTTTGTTGATTTTTTTAAAATAATTTATTACTGAAAGTTTAATTGGATTCAAAAAATTATGACGAAACAATGAAAATGTGAGTAGTTACTGAAAATTATTAATATTTTTTTGTTTCCTTCTATATATTTTTTTTCTTTAGTGCACTGTATTAATGGCTAGAAAACCAAATGCGTTTCTAACGTGTTCACCAACACACGTGTCAGTTTTGAATAAATGTGTGCTTTGTGAAAACATCGTGTGATAGCCGCGGAATTGTTGTGACTGTCCAACAGTTTACCGCCGGAATCGTTCCGGTAATGTGCTGGCCGCCGCCGTCGATGAATAAAAATCTATAGAAAAGCTTCGTTGATTTACACCGCCGCCATCGCCACATCGAATGTGTGCCAATTGAAAAATATGACTTAAACCAACTAAACGTGACTAAATTTACAAAAAACTAAAAACTAAAAACTGTAAAATATATTAAAGATCATGTGAATAAAAATGACTTAAAAGTTCCTTTAAGTGTGACAAAATTAAAACCTAAAGTTGTGACTTAAACTAAAAGATAAACAAATAATTAACAATGGAAGATCCAGGACGAGTTTATACAATTTCCAACGCTCAGTCAGCTCGACAAGGTACTAAATTATTTATAAAAAGTTAATTTGTGTAATTAAGTGATTGCTAAATTGTTGTTTTAAGGTACTAATCAAGCCCCAGCGGCACAAACAAATGGCGCTGGTGATGGCACGCAAAGTCGGTTTAACTTTATCAATATTAAGTCAAAAGGTTCTATGTGAGTGTTATTTTTAAATGTTTATCGATTTATTGTTATTCATATTTACATCACGCAATATCTTTATTGATTTTTATACATATAAAGAAAAACAATTTCATTAATTCGTTTGTTTTTGTTTATTTAATACGTAAATGCTTCATTACAATTAAATTCATTATTTGGTGTTTTCAAGTGAAATATATGATTAACGATTATAGAATGGGATTGAGGTAACCGTATTTCAAAAGAACAATTAATAATTAATCGCTTAGTGTTTAGCTGTTTAGCTTTATTGCGTGACAAAGTCAATTATCAGTCTGTACACATTTTTTTTCGGTTTTACTGCCTAACGTTTGTCACAATCATTACTCATTCAGTTGTTTTGTTTGTATTTTCAGATTCAAACGGAGTGATTTTTATAAAAGACTATCGATACTTTTATGTCTGTTGCTTCTATTTTTATTAATTGCATTAATTATCATAGTAATGAAATGTAAGTACGTATTTTAAAATTTAATATAGGCAACTAAAATATCATTTTACCTATTTAATTTTATATTTATTTGGTTATGTTGAGTAGTTTGGGTTGCCTATAATAAATCATCTGTTTTAACTTAATTTTATATAAATTATAGACCGGAGATATCCATCCGATTTGTGTGAATCCGACGAATGTTTACGATCAGCAGCAAATCTAAAACTATCCATAAACTTTTCGGTGAATCCCTGCGACGATTTCTACGAATTTGTGTGTGGTAAATGGAGCGACGAGCATCCCAACCACGGTTGGTATCCTAGCTTTTCGTCCTTTCGTTTGATTGACGAGCGCATCACGCTGGCGACATTGAAGTTTCTGAAATCGAATTCAACCGACGACGAGCCTGATCCGGTCAAGGGGGCGCGAGACCTTTTCCAATCGTGTCTGAACGAAGGTACGTTAATATTTCATTACGGTGCAATTATGTCGATAGACGGGATTGGCATTGGCCTATTTGATTGTTTTAGCCGCCATCGACAATTTGGGTTACACTGTTATACACAAGTATCTAAAAGAAGTTGGTATGCCAATGGTTCCAACCTATTTGAAAGGTGACGCTCCCGAAGACTTTAAATTTGATTGGCTTAAGTCTTCTGCTAAGATTAAAAAATTGTTTGCCATGGATCTTGTGTTTAATTTTGCTATTGATGCTGATATTTACAACCGAAGTAATTATGTTTTGTATTTGAGTTCAAATTTAGGAAGTTCTCCATTACCTAGGTAAATAGATAAATTACTAAGTGATTATCTTTAAAAATTTTAATTATTAATTATTTAATTGTAGTCCGTTTAAAAACAAAAAAGTAAAAGACAAATTTCTTTTGGCTCAAACTGATGATGATGGAGATGTGGGAGAAAATAAAGAAGATGATCCTGTAGATAAAGATAAGGAAGAAAAAGATGATGATGCTGAAGAAAAGTTAACTCAAACAGGATCCAAATCGGCGATTAATAAAATTATTACTGAAGTTGTGAAAAATTCAACGGAAAGTGTCGACATCTCGGATGAAACATTAACTGCTGCTATAGAAATTTTATGGAATATAACTGGAGATATTTTAGATGTAATCATCCCTATTTTATGCTTAGTTAATTAATAGATCAATTAATTCTGAATTGTTTTAGATTGTTCACGAAAACGAAACAAATATAGACGATATTGATGTAAAAAAACTAAAAGTTGCAGAATTACAAAAGCTAACCGACGATTTCTTTAAATCTAAAGATTTAGAACCAATAGACATTTGGAAACCTTATTTAGAAGAACTTTTTGAAAACACTGGAGGTAAATTTGACTTTGACAAAGATAATATCTTTGTCCTTAAAGCAGAACTAGGAGAACTTCAGGAATTAGTAGCTCATGTCAGTCAAATTCCCGAAATACAACTTGAACTTTACTTTTGGTGGAAAATTGTAGAATCAATGATAGCTGGGACGACCTCAGAAATCAATGAGTACATCTACAAACACACCAGTTTTGAATATACTGCCTATCCAGATGTAGCTAGATCTAGATCCTTAGAATGTGCGCAGTTAGTAAATACGTACATGGGAATTGCGGTGACTTATGGCATTGCAGATAAAAATTTTATCAATGAAACACTACCAGAAGTCCGACAAATGTTAGGTGATATAAAACGAGCATTTGAGGCTAATGTTATGAAAATGGACTGGATGGATCAAACAACCAAAGCGGCAGCGATTGAAAAATCGAAGGAAATGATTGGGTTGATTGGATTCCCAGATTGGTTGACAAACAAAACAGCTATTGATGTTTATTATGAAAATGTATGTCATTTTCCAATACTTTTTTTATTAGATTAGAGTTTAAATGGTTTTTTGTTGGTAGATTACAATGAATCCAACTACATTCCTAGAAAACTTAATGGGGATTGTCAAAACGTATATTCCTGATATGTTGAAGACTTACAATGAAGAAAATGTTAAACAATGGAGGACAGAACCAACTGTAGTAAATGCTTTTCATTATGTTGCCGATAATTCAATAAGTAAGATAGTAAATTATATACATTTGGAAAATTGGGTTTAAATTATTTCATTTTAGATGTCCCCATGGCTATTTTGACATTTCCAATTTACCATTTAGGACTTGAGTAAGTGAATCACTATTATAATCATTTAAGTCAATAATCTTATGACAAATGATTTAGGGTTTTAAATTATGGAGCAATTGGTAGTGTTTTGGGTCATGAACTCACCCACGGGTTTGATACGCTGGGTAAAAACTACGATAAAGAAGGAAACATGATACAATGGTGGACTAATGCCACTGCTTTAACTTTTGATGAGAAAACTGAATGCTTTATTGATCAATACAATAACTACAAATACGAAAAACTTAACATATCAGTTAATGGACGTTTGACGCTCGGAGAAAATCTAGCTGATAATGGAGGTGTTCATCAAGCTTACAATGCTTATCAGCTTTATATCAAACGGAATGGTCCTGAACAGCGATTACCAGGATTTGAATCTTTTACAAATGAACAAATGTTCTTTATTGCTTTTGGAAGTGTAAATATTTATTCTTTTGTATTCTGTAACTACTTTTAGGTTATAGATAGTGCATTAACTCTGTTTTTTTGTTTGTTTAGATTTGGTGTGAAACTGATGATGATTATTCGTTAAAAGATCAAATTGCTCATGATGAACATAGTCCAAGTTATGATCGTGTTATTGGTGCGTTGCAGAATTCTGATGATTTTGCTCATGTTTTTAAGTGTAAGAAGGGTAGCAAGATGAATCCTAAAAGGGAAAAGTGCAAGATTTGGTGAATTCATTGTGATTTAGTTTTATTTATTCAGTATTAAGTTACCAAGTGTGATATTAATAATGTGCAGTACAACAGTTTTGTTTTTGGATTCGTTACTTTGTTAATTACTTACTATTCTGCATTTTACAACTAATTCAAATTCGATTGGGTGATATTTTTAGCAAATACAACACTAATTGTTAAGATTCTTTGTTATTAATGTGAAAACGTGTGATAAATCTTATTGGTGTGAATATATATTGAATATTATTAAATTATTGACTGAAATTAATCAAGTTTATGTCAAATCTTATTTTTGGATTCTGTCACTCTCGCACTCATCAAGTTGAGAGCGTGGTGACTAGCACCAATCAGCGCGGTATGTGATCTAGATGACCTAGCGCATGCTCATTGTGTTATCTACACAAACAAACTGTAAAACAAAACAATTGAGGATAAACAATAAATAGATACTTAGTTGACCATGAAATAAATTGCTTTATTAAGTGCGCATCGTATTTTGTTAACCATTTGGATATATACATAAACAATATCAAAAAAATAAAAACAATTGCTGTTGTATCACAAACAATAATAAAAGATGATACATGTAGAAGGTGTATGAATGATAGATGAGACGTTTATGATCATCGATTAATGATGATGACCACCTCCAAGAGAGATACTGGCATAGCTGCTAGCATGACCACCATCATGGCCACCTCCATAACCACCTCCATGGCCACCACCATAACCACCACCGCCGTGGCTGGTTCCAAAACTGTAACTTGAGTGGCCTCCATAACCACCGCCGCCTCCATGGCCGCCACCTCCACCGCCGTATCCTCCACCACCTCCGCCAAATCCACCGCCACCGCCGCCGAATCCTCCGCCACCGCCGCCTCCACCACCTCCACTAACTTCAATAATTTGTGGCACTGGAACAACGACTGTCTGCGGAATTCTGACCGGAACTGGCCTGTTAATGGTAACCGGGTAGGGTTGTGGTACCGAAACCGGGTATGGTTGAGCTACTGGTACTGGCACGGCGTAAGGTTGAGCAACCGGAACTGGTCTGGTAACAGTAACTGGATATGGTCGTGGCACCTCCACGCGTTGTGGCACTGGAACTGGTACGATCACAGCTCGTGGGACATCAACTGGTACTTGAACCGCAACAGGGACTGGAACTGGTCGGTTCACAGTGACGGTGTAGGGTTGTGGTACTTCAACAGCAACAGCTTGGTTTACAGTTGATACGGAAGTGGTACCGCCACCACCTCCTCCTCCTCCGCCGCCTCCAAAACCGCCTCCGCCTCCAAAACCACCGCCGCCTCCTCCAATTCCTATACTATAACCACCTCCTCCACCGCCATATCCACCGCCTCCATGGCCACCAAAACCACCTCCTCCACCGCCATGACCATAACCACTGCTGAAGATACCACGTTTCTCTGGTTTCTTATCTTCCGCAAAAGCGGATGTAGACAAGGCGAGGACCACCGTCGCCAACTGAAATTCAAACAATTAAAATATTGTTAATACCACCTTATACGTAATATTGGTACTTGTTCGGATCTTACCAGAAACGATCTCATCTTTGCGCTGAATGTGACTCAAGTAGTGCCTTACCCTCGGCGCGACGAGTAATATTTATACGCGATGCGACCCGATGGTGGGCTGGCCGGTGGACTTTCACCGGGTGGGAAGATTATCGTCCGAAATGTGCAAATCGCAGCCGGCATCTCCCATCTCTCCCCATATCACACACACGCCGTGTGACGAATACCGCCACGCTGCCACAACCGCCACAACACTTTGCGACGATACTCGACACAACGAATCGCTGCGAGCAAACTCACTGAACCGAATAGGAAACGTGACTTTTTGCATTTTAATTTTCGCAAACGACGTTTTACACGTATACATGTTCACATGCATCCCGGCAAAAGCCACACAAGACGCACGTAGGAAGGAGGCTGCCTAACCGAATAAGATCAATTAAATTCTGCAACAAAAAGGCGCATTCGACCGACGTCTAGAGCATTGCGTAACATCCTCGTGGTCATTTTAAAATTTATAATGCAAGCATTAAATGTTTACCTTTCAAATTCTTTCAAAGAAAATGCAAAAATATGAAAATGCCTCTTTAATGAACACATACGCATCCATTATGACTTACCTTGCTCCAAATTAAACCGAACATTTCCAAACTAATCATGGTATTAGCTCACATGTGAGTTAAAGTTTTAGTGTCTTAAGTCATAATCATACGTAAGTACCAATATGTTTAACGACATTTTAAACCCTGTGGTACGCGCAACCTGTAAATTATTTAATTTGTTTGGTAACGGATTAGTTAGCAAAGTCCACGCGTATTGAATCTGTCGATTTTAATTTGTGATTGCAAGTTAAAGGAAAGTAAGCTTGACATCGTAAACAAAGCCAATAAATCAACGGTGTTGTACCACATCAGAGTGTCGATTGGTATCGTCTCTTCAGCATGCAAGTTTTCTCGCATTTGTAATATTCCTGTCTTGATTACAGTTCTTACCGGTTTCCAATTTGCTTTAATCGCTGCTAAGTAATCAGTTAATTATTGTGTGACTTTATTGCATGTTGCCTGTTAGCTAAATTAAAACCAAACGCAACAATCACAAACAATTATCACAATTATAATTAAGCAAAGCGTAAAGTGAATACGTTGCTCCCACAGAAATAAATTGTTTGTGGCGTTAAAGATGTTAGTTTCTTTACTTCTTTGTCTCATTGACTATTTGACAATTCAGCCAAAACACAAAAACTTTACAACAGCTACAATAGTAACAAAAGTTACATAATCATCCAGCGCATTAGAAACCTATCGATCCGAGTGATCAATTAACAGTTTCCGTCTGCACGCCGATGACTTACCGCCGCGCAATTGTATCTCACCGATCGCATTCTTTTCTTCTTTCCTGCACTCGCGCAAGACGGAAATTACTGCATTCTGCCTCGTCGGAGCGATTGTCCTCTAAAACGCAATTATTATTAGGAATTAGAGTCTGCGAGGGAAAGCAAGCATAATATATGTGTTAACGCTCGGCCGCATGATCCGGAAGTCAGTGCCAACCACTTCGGGCACTGTCCAGCTAATCTTCACAAGATGTGCTTCAACTACCAATGAGATTTTGACATTTTTTATATGTACCAGTTGTTACGCAACGCAGTATACTTATAGGAAAAACATTACTTTACATTAAATTACGAACGTTACCAACTAAAATATGAAACATTGCGATTGAGTTCCATATAAAGCAATCGCATCAATCAAGATAGATATAAATGTGTCAAATTTTATTACCAACCAAATCATAAATTCGTACAATATGCAAAATTATTATTTACGTTTCACTTTCATAAAATAATGATATTTGAGTTTTTACTCTGAAAAATGTAACAATAATTACGACAACACAATAAGTGTTTGCTGCATGTCGCTTGAAGATACTTATAACACGTAATCACACTTTGATTTTGTCATGTTCAAAAATTCGCATACAACTTTGCAAGTAACTGTCATGTAATTTCAATGAGACTAAACGTGTTTTAGCACTTGCCAAACCATCAATTCATCGAATATATGACTTACAAATCCCTTTTTAACCGTATATGAACTGATATTAACACGCATTATTAATTACAGCACAGGTTGTTAGATTTTTCACTTCGATAATAAGTGTACCGCTTGCAGTAGCAGTAACACATGATTCTGCAACTCGTCTGCAGGCGAACAATGAGAACTTTCATCATATACTTCATACGATTGCGTTGCAGGTGCAACTGCTGAACTGCATTCGTTTGGAGCAAAGAAAATTAGGAACAAAGCAACAAAAGATCAATAGAATACCAATAGTGAGAAGTACTTTATGCAGTTTGTTGTAAACTGTGGGAATAAACTCGTCAAAACAAATCATATAACAAAAATAAAATTTTCTGGATAATTTATAGGTATATAGGTAAAAATAAATAAATCCTATAATAATTTCTTTGTCTTTAAATCATTAAAAATCTTTAAACCTTTAAAATTAGTTTTAGTTAACATTTACTGAACTTATATTGCATCAAATATGAAGAAGTTTGAAGTCATGACATTTTCATGTCTTGATTTAATACATAACACAACTACAATTTCTTTGCTTTCTTTCTACACGAATAAAATAATCAGAAAATGAAGAAAACGTGCAGGTAACATGGGTCGCAGCGTATGGAGATCAGTAAGGCGTTCCCATGTTTGGTTAAATGTCATTTATGCATCAGTGATTCGTTCGTACAAAGCCACAAAAACCAAAATTGTTAACAACAATCATCAACTAAATACGTGCTTAACTTTATTAAGTTAATTAACTATAGATTTTATACCCGAAAAACAGAAAATACTAAAATGTGTTTTATAGCTTCCATTCGAAATCCGTTAAATTAAATTATAGATTATTTATAGAATAAAACACTTTGTAATTTATTCATTGATGTATAAACACTTGATTATCAAAGGTTCAAAGCTATTAAACAAAATAAACTTCAAAAAACGTTGGCTTTGTTGCATGTTGTTGCATGATCACAATGTAAAGAGAAAATGCCAGGCGTTTTCGTGATTTATTTGATTTAAAGTGTCAGACATTAATTACACGCGTTTATTTCAAACATTTTGTTCCTTATTATCAACATAATGCAGTCGTTAAATGAATACTCATGAGTCATGTGAGAAATTAAAATTTTTTGTGATCCATATTTATATTTCCTTATGACCACGATATAAATTTGTATTTTTTCGCAAACGAAATAATTTTTATTTGTTGCGTAAAATAATTTGTTACACCAATTTAACGTCAAGTTTCAAAACCATATTTGCATTTTAATTACACCATCTTGTTATAGCGAGCGATGGTAACTCATTAACTTACAAAATTAATACCCCAAACGCTTGGAGTTGGATTGCGCGGTCAATAAATTAAATTGAAAGTGAAAATGGTTTTTCTCAACGATTTGTGTTGAAAATTTGCAATGTATTGATATGTATTGCTCGGTATTGCTTAGCAATTTTGTTCTATATAAGTACCAGTAGCACACGCATGTGGTTTCCTAATTTGGATCAATTTTTTTTGTGGTGCTAGTGCATTCAGATGCACAAATATTCAGGTTAATTCGTTTCACATCTCATAAAATCATAAATTATTAAATATATCCATAGCAAGCGTACTAAATCGCAGATTAAATAATGCCTGTCATTGATTATAACATTAATGTAATATAAGACATACTTTAAAGGCTTCTGTTGAATATTTTGAACTATTTCTATGGTCAGTTATGATCCAACGAACATCAGGAAGGACTTTAAACGAGTAGGCGTGCCGAGTGTGTATATGCTGTTTAGAACTTTTAGTCTTAGGTCCATGGCACATTATTACCATCCAATTAAGTTTAAATTGTGGGTTTGGTTTGGTTTATGGTGGTCGCGCTCGCGGAAGTGTGTATCGCAGTATTGCACTTAATTGCGTGGTTGTTGGTACCTTAGAACCCTAAAATAAACGTTGAGGAAATATTGAATTTCAATAGAACCGATCTTACATCAGCGGTCAAAAGGAACATGTTACTCAACGATAAATAGAAATGTTTTCATATATTGCCATACTGAGATTTGCTTACAGCTACGGATTTATTACACACAACACTTGAGTACTACCTGAGTATTATTTGTGTATATCTAAGGTATTATTTATTACATGTCACTTTAAGTTAGTTGCTACTTAATAATAGTTGTATGAGTGTGAAAACATTTCTTCTCTTGATGTTGGGATATTATATCCGGTATATTTAAGCCAATATGGCATAAGTCAAGCTTAAAATGATTAAAACAAATTTTAACTGATTAGGACTATTTGAACTTTATCTTAATTTAGAAGCAAATCTTTTTGATCATAAAACACGGAAGTGTTTCAGGAACTTCTTAAGTTTACTACTTAAGTCTACAAAAGACTTTTGTGTCAATGCTTTTAAGAAATAATTTCTATAACTAACAACTATCACTCAGGTTAAATAAAAAGCATCATCTTGTGGTTGCCTCCATATTCAAGTCTTTATCATGATATTGATGTACCAACCAAATCATCTACCAAAAGAAACTCATGGCGTTGGTTACCAATTTAGTTGAAACATCTTCTAATCTTATTGTTCTGTGGTGTACGTGACTAGACCCCAATCTTAATTTTTGAGTTTAGTGTACGTTACTGATTTTGTGTGTTTCTCTTCTTATGCGTCACCCCGTCACCCTAATTCTTACGAGCGCGAAATCGCAGGTGGCCTACGTGATGCATGTTGTCGTAGCCCTTGCGATATGACCATATATGGCAATACTCATCGCGCC
>JARJDS010008800.1:0-14769 GCA_030264155.1 Atheta pasadenae | reverse complement strand
AGATGAAGCGGTCCTGGCAGGGAAGACGAAGCCTCAACGTCATATAAAATGATATTTCGCGTGGTCCATGATGGCCGAATCGCGAAGAAGAATTAGAATATTGAAAAAACAGCTTGGTCTACTGCTTTACAATCAAATGTTATTTCCAAACAATGAGCACTGCCTAACATAGAATTGCTAAAAAACACTAAAATAATATTTCTCTTGATCCAATCGACAATGCCTATGAACACGCAAAGGTTATTCTTTTGACTTTCTGAAAATTTAATTTATGATTTATTTAATTCTTACTTTTTTATTATCGGATTGGTATATAGTGTAGATAAAGAACAATTATAATTTTTTTCTATCTGATTCTAGTGAACGAAATAGATCAAATTAACCACCAAATTTTGTTTACAAACTTTACCGATGAATCCGTAATTCTCTCCTAAACAAGCTATTTTTGTACAAATAGTTATGAACAAATACATTTAGGTAATTATGGGTTCATGTAGTCATTTTTTAAATTTAAGTCCCTGCGGTAACAACTACCGCCAAAATATTCAAAAAATTATCCTGTTTGCGCACTGAAAAAAACAAATGGCTTACCTTTGTGAACAATTCCTGGTTTTCAATTTATCGCCTGATTCAACTGTAAGATAAGAAGTTAAACAATACTTTGTAGTCATAGAATTAAAGCGGGCATTATAACTTTAAACGCGTTTATCTTAAAACTGTATTTTTTTATGTTGTTCGGACAAGTAATTCAAACAATTTCCACCCGAATGACTTGAAATTTGGAATATACCATGGAATATATGCATTTTTATGACTTTTGCAAAATGCCTACGTAATTACTTCTATAGCAGTTATTATATAGCATAAAAAATGATTGCTTTGATTAAAATAATTACAAAAGCTCGACAAAACACACCGCCATTTTTAAATAAATAATTTCCAAATAATTATTTCAATTAAAAAAAACTTTTGCCTCTAAAATTGCTCAGTCAAAAACATAGATTTCACCTCTGGTCAAAAATAACCGGAATTCAGACCCACAAAGATCGGGAAAATGTTTTGAAATTTACACAAAATTATCACTTTTTCACTTTGCCAAGATGGTGAGATCAATTTCTTACGTTTTTGCAAACACAGGTACACAAAATAGCATTGACATTGTAATCATGTTAAATATTCTGCGAAAAATTACAAAATATTAGTGCATGACTTATATTGTTCTTCTTGAATGAATCTTTTAACATGCATGACAATATAAGTTGTATCAAATTATTCAAAGCATTCATGCATGAATATTGACATAATAAAATCGACGCTAACCCTGAAGATAAAACCACCCTGAATTGTAAGTTTGTATATTTAAAATGTTAAGAAAGATGCATTACAACACATGATAATTACATTCATATCAATTAATGGAATACAAATATAACATGAAATAAAAGATTGTGGGTACAATCTTTACATTTTATTATGCTACAGTGTTGATATCCATATCATAAAACAAAAATTTGAATCATCATTTAAATAGATTGAATAGACTTAAATTAGAAGAGTATTGCATAGTTTCTTATAATTGTAAAATATGCTCTCCTCTTCTTTCTTCATGTCACCTCATTTTCGATCGCAGTGTGTCCATTATCAGAGAATTTGATGTCCATACAAAACATATGAAACATCTTAATATTTACTTGTAAAACTAATAAGGTTACTTCTTGCCTAAGGCCTTTTGTGTGAGAGCTGTCTTTTGTTTGACTGCATCTTCTTTGACTGGGAAACACATTATTCATAATTTTAATACATTGATAGGAATGTATTAGACGGTTACAATGAGTTAATCCAAACTATCTCAAAACTGACAACGGACTACTTTTTACCTTTCTTTTCTTCTTCACGTCTTCTCTGAGCTTCTTCGCGTTGCTGTTTTATAATCGCCAGTCGCGCCAGGTCAGAACGAGCCTCCTCGGTTTTACCTTCGGCGTGTAGCTTTTGATAATGAGCGCGTGCTCTCTGCTTTTCAATTTCTTCACGTTCTCGTCGCGATAATTGCGGTTTGTCTGTGGCAAGATCCTCCGTCTTCGTGATGTTGGTGACCTTCTTCGTTTTCTTCTGGATTCGATTCGGATTTTCTATTTCTATCAGGTTAGATACACCCTTTGCCTTTCCTTCCTGCAATAAAAAAAATTAGAAATTAAATAACAAATGCATTTTTTTAACAATACGTGGAAAAGTACATAAATATATGATTACTATTTTCATTTGGTATATTTTTTATAGATAACATACTCTTTTTAAAGGATATATTCTCTTAGTATAACGATGCCTCATTTGGTACTTGTCAACCGCCATGACAGCAAATTTGACATTGCCAATTCCAAAACCATGAGACGTTTTGAATACCAAAGTCTGACATGTGTCATTCCTCTAATTTCTTTGTATAAACGCCTTTTAAACTGTGATCACGACAATTTCATCTAACATAAATTATATAAACGATAAACATACATTTTTTTATCGTTTTTTAATGGATCCGCGAAAAAAACTGTTATTCGGCATAAAAACTAAAATGTTTTACCCTAACACTTCAGCCTAAAATATATCTTTTTGACATTTTAAATGACAATAAATTAATATTTTTAGATATATAGATATATTTTGACATAAAATGCCACTGAATTAATTATAAATATTTAAATAAATATATTCTACATTTAATTAAAAGAATATACAACTGTTAAAAAATTATATGCAACCCAAATATCTGCATCATCAATTGATTATGATAGCTATTTCCCTTGAAGTTTGTTAATTTGAAACGATGTGTGTAAAAATACTTTCTAATAAAACTAAAATCTGATTCAAAATATAAAGAAAGTTATAATTTAATCTTCTTTTCATTATCATTTTTGTGTTGATTGTTGCGTCCTCTTGTGACAATGACATTTACTTCTTAATATGAACGTCACTTTTTCACAGCCAACTATCCAAAGTAGTGTGAATTTTATAGAGTTCCTCAGAAGCTAAGTTAAGATTTCTTGAATAGTAATCCCGAAATTATAATATTTATAATACCAGCTCCGATTTACAAAAAAATCCGACACCACACTATTAATATTGAAAGGTGAGTCCAAACAACATAAAAACCTAACCCTCTAACATTATACATAAATTGATA
Source organism: Atheta pasadenae (assembly GCA_030264155.1). Taxonomy (NCBI): domain Eukaryota; kingdom Metazoa; phylum Arthropoda; class Insecta; order Coleoptera; family Staphylinidae; genus Atheta; species Atheta pasadenae. The sequence goes on along the minus strand of JARJDS010008800.1, from coordinate 11,594 downwards.
TAAATATCCTCGACGGTTTGGGATATTCTACACAAATGCAAGATCTATTACAGTCACAAATGCATACCAAAATTTAAAAATTAGTAATTTTTTCAGTATTTGAATTATAATTTCATGCTTCAGCATGAAAGTTTTGCAATTTGCAGCAAATTAGTTGACAAAGACATTTTGTACATGCTAAAGCAATGTTTTTTTTTGTTCAATATGTAAAAATTAATTAGAAATCACAGATTAATAGTTTTTAGTTCATTCTGTTTCATCTTACAATTTTAATCATTAATTAGCTAGCAATTTATTTACTGGTTATACAAAATAAATCAACTGTTTTTACTAATCAATATAACATGGTTGCACTGTATAAAATACCTAGGTAATATATCCACACCAGACCAAATATAGTAATATGCAAAACATCACATTATTACCTAACATTACAACACCACCGAAAACCAAAAATAATACCATACATGTTGTTTTACAAGCATATTACCTCTTCACTGGAAGATTCTTCACTAGAAGAATCTGATCCCTTCTCGCCAGAAGCTTCTTCCTCTTCTTCACTTGAAGTCACCTCATCTACACCTCGCTGTGCTCTCAATCTTCTCTTTTCCTCTTCTTTCTTGCGATCCTGCTCGAGTTCTTCCGGATTCGTAAATTTACGATGGCGTCCCTTATGGTTGACGAATTTATCTACAAAAATTAAACGCGTGATGAAAGGTGTGAAACAAAAGAATCACGTTTTTAGGTTAACAAAACATGATGCTAATACTGTCAATTGTTTCAACGTCTCCGTTCCCATGGCTTCAAATCAATACGTTTAATTAACCCACAAAGTACTTACTTTTCGGCATTGTATATTCCTCGTCGTGATATCTTATAAAAGTAGAAATAATTTATTGCCCCCAACGCAATGCGTGAATGAAAATCGTAAATTTTTGACAGGGATTCAACGTCAACGAAGCTACGTTGCGCCTGGTTGCGCCAAATTGCTGTGGTTTCCCACTTCCTCGATTATGAGCAAGAAACAAGGAGTTCCTTCTTGCGTGGTGAATAAATTTAAAATTTGATGAAAATGTGAATGAATGGCCGGTAAATATAACAAGAATTTGGATAAAATTTACATGTTTAAACGAAGAATTTTGAATTTTTGTTTTTGAGGTGTTAGGCCGAAAGGTGATTGACACATTGAAATGTTAATAACATCTGATTGCCGTCAGAGTGCGTCATGCTGACATTTTTATTTGCAAAATTTAATTGTCGTAAGTGATACAAATTATTGCTACAATTATTGCTTACAAAATATGTATGTTCATAAAATAACTAAATTGTGAGGTCTCATCAACTTGATAGTCAAAAACAAAAGTTGTTAATGCTGTTTTTACAAGGACGTTTACAACGCACCTGGTGGACAATTGGAGTACTACATTTGCTTCATTTTGGTGCGTTACGGAATTTCAAAACAATAATTTCCCTAAATTACTAACCAACGTGAGTACATTTTGGTAAATTTCAGTAACAAATACATGATTTTGTTTGATCTGTGAAATACATCTTAGATCAATTTAAATTAGTTTATTTGTAACACAAAAGTGTCATTTATTCATCAAATTTCCAATATTATTAAGTGTTTGTACAATATTGAATTGTTATATCCATCATAGAAATGTTGTTAACAAATAAAAAATATGAATATAATTTTGTTGAAAGGTATGCGTAACCATGATTTGTCTAATTACCAGCCTAAAAAATCAGTTTTCGACCTTCGACAAAGCCTGTAATTCAGCCGCTCCATCCACCTGCTCCGCCTGCAACGTGTCGAACCTTTGCAACAACACTACCAGCTCGGAGTGATGCGTGTACGGGAACATGTCGACCATGACGGCTTTTGTGGGCACGAAGGGCGCCCCTTGGATGGTTTTGGAAGCCGGGCGCGCAAAGTCGATGAAATTGTCGCACGATTTCTTCGGATTGCACGCAATGAAAACCATTTTTCTGATCCTATCCACCTTGCGCAGCGACGTTATGGCCTGTTTATCTGCAGAACAATAAATCTCATTAGTTTTATTACACTTTATTATGTCCGGTAAAACAGTCGCATATATAAATACCACCAAACAAGGCGCATGGGCGCAACAATTGAATCATTCGCAGGTGAAATGTCGACTTGCATCTGATACACAAGTTTATGTTGTGTTACACGCTAATTTATGGCGAAAACGATTAGAGTGAGCAATTACTTACGCAGGCCGGCACGCGGCGGATCTATGATGGCGATAACGTCGTCGTTGCGTGCCCGAGTCACCACTGAGTACAGGATATCCTCAGCTTTACCGCAAAAGAACTCTGCGTTTTCGACGCCATTTGCCGTAGCGTTAATTTTCGCATCCGCGATCGCCTGGGGGACGATCTCAAGCCCTAGAACTTGATCACATTTCGCCGCACAACACAACCCTATCGTTCCTGTTCCGCAACACACATCAACAATAGTACTAGTCGGTTTAATGTCAGCTAAATCAATTGCAGTTTGATACAAAACTTCAGCGCAAGCTGAATTGACCTGAAAAAACGCTTCCGCAGAGATACGGAATTTTAAACCTAATAATGTTTCGTAAATGTGAGTTTCTCCTGCTAAATGAACAGGTTTACAGCAATCATCATCATTTGATTTCCGTTTAACCAAAGGTTGATAATACAACGAAGTAACATTTGTTTCCATTCCTGCACCCTCAAAGAAAAACTTGACTAAATCTTCTTTTAAACTTTGAACTTGCTCATCGTTCAGATCTTTTGGACATATTCCAACAATTAACATGAGTTGATTCTTAGCTGTGCGCGCTGTCAATTGCTTGAATTCCCCGGACTGGCTTACAGGATCGAAAACCATGTGAGATGATTCTTTAACAAAAGATTCAAACACTTTCACGGCTGTTTTCATGGCTGCCGGAACATGTACCAGGTTTTCGATTGGTCCTACTCCAACACTACCATCGGCATAGGAACCAACTCGAAAACCTATTGTTTTTTCTTTTGTGTCAGGACGGAGGCCTATAGTGAACTCACATTTGTTTCGATAGCTATAAACAATAAAAAAGCGTCATGAACACCTGTTTATAGAAATCCCTACTAGTTCAATAATGGTAAACATTGACCTCAATTAATGTTTTTACCCTTTTTTGGTATATATGACACAATGTAAAAGGAAAGTTATTCATGCATTAAGTTGAAACCAAATTAATCTATAACAATAATGTTCATGGTGCAAAGTTATACAAAAAGTCATTAGGATAATTTGCTTTTGTTTGAAAACATGTTTGGTATTCTTACTTTCAAACTTAGAAACCACTTTAGTAAGTTCTAAATTATATTATGTTAGATATTTACCCTTCAATAATTGATGCAAATTTAACATCAAATAGTTCACATGGTAAACCATCAAATTTTTCTTGCTGCTTTCTGATCCAATCTTTAGTGCAATAGTTTTTAAACAACTGTCGGCCTAAATTTTTTAATATACTTTTGATTTCACCTTGCTTCGTAACAAGCTGTTGTTCATAAGGAACCTTGTAAAGTGGAGTTGTTTGCTCCATTAACATTTGGTCTATAGGTATTGCAAGCTTAGGTTTCTTGGCATTTCCATTTTCATGCTCCTCTTTTCTTTTTTTTAATAAAGGATCTGCTGTTGGCTTTGCAAGCTACATATCCAAAAAAATTAATTAAAAAATTTAAAATCAAAACAAAACAAAAGGAGTTCTTAAAAAATAGGACTCAATTTTTACCATTGCAGTTAAAGTAGCACCTTTCCATGTTGTCTTGTTAAGAATTTCAATCGCCTTCTCCCTTTCTTGGTCATTGTGAAAACAGACAAACATATATCGAGCATTCTTGAAGGGTTGTTTCAACTTTGAGCTGTTGAGTTGCAAAGTTTGATTGATAAGTTTTTTAAATTCCTGCAAATATTTATAACACATTGAATATGCATATTTTACTTTAGATAAATTTGTTTAATAATTTAATTACATTAATGCCATAGTATTTTGGTAAATTTTTCACTTCAATTTTGTACTTTTCTGCGCTGAATTCGTTTCTCTCCAAATAAGAGAATGGGTTCTCGACTTTTGGATCTGTGGGGACATTGCCATCATCTTCAAAAGGTGAAATTGGTGGATTTGTCAGACCAGGTGGTTCTGTAACATCTTGAAGGTTTTCATCATTGTTAACGGTGTTTACATCGATTTTTTCCGTGTTCATGATTGTAACAACGAACACGCTTAAGTATCACTATAGTTATTGGAATAAAACAGATTGTTATCGCATGTTAATATAAACACGCGTAAAATTTTGGTTGAGCTTAACCTCTCGTCAAAAACCTAAACACGTGCGGCGCCGTGCGCGCATGCTGGTGCTGCCTGGCGTCGGGTTGCGTAGTACGCTAGTTGTAAACCGCGCCGAAACCTTGAAACCATTCCAAAGGGCTCGTCGCGTGCGTACCGTGTCGCACATCAAGGTCCTGGGATAGTTGGCCTGGATGTTGAAGGTTGGGGCTGGTTGGGGGTGGCGCGCCATGGCATACAACGCCCAAAAATCGGAAAATCGAACGCATGCGCTTGCAAATTAATAAATTATGAAGCGGATGAAGCGAGAGCAGTGAAAGTTTAAAAAGTCGCGTCGCAGCCGCAGCGCAGCTTTCGTGACCGAAAAGTTTCCAATTAGCAGAGTAATTGCTTCCTACTGAAAGAGGAGAGTAGAAATTGGAAACGTAGCAAAGGGCTGTGGGTTGAGTTGAATGAGCATGCAAATGCGCGTTGCGCGACTGTGGACAACCAACAACACACGAAAGCGCAAATTGCATCGAAAACAAAACGCGAATGTAACGCATGCAAATCAATGGCGCTAGTATTTTTAGCCGTCCGCGCGCCAATTCAAACCGCCGCATAATTCATGCGATAGGCGGCGCGGGTGCGTGCGTGCGTGCGGTGGCGGCGATGTTGGCGGGGGTGTCGTACACGCTGCGCAGGATCACCCGCTAGCGCCGCCAGATGGCTTGCTGTACTTACATAATCTCGGCCGTCAACAGTTTCCAATCATTAACCTAAAAAGCCAAGTCCAGCGCGCACGCAGAGCCCGAGACGTCCGCAACGGCGATCTCGCACGACGCAAAACGGCGGCGGCTGGCGTCCCCATCGAGTACACGCATTGCCGCGCCCGCGCCTGCAACCCTCAACTCATCGCCTCTTGGAGCACAACTCGGAAGGCGTCAGCAGCAGAGGCCGCCCGCTGCGAACCCGCAGAGCAGCGCAGCTCGCTAGCCGCTCCCGGACGCGCACCCCCGCCGCCCTCAGCCACCGCCAAGATAGATTGCCTGTGCGGCGGCAATTCGATGGACAAGAAGAAGAAGGGCAAGCTGAAGAAGTCCCGCACGGAGGCGGACGCCGTCCATCCGCGCTTCCTCATGAAACCAGAGGACGAAGAGGAGATGAAGAAGTACGAGAGCGAGCACCACTACTTCTGCTCGACATGCAAGATCTTCATCGCGCCCACCAACCTCTCGCTGAAGATGCACTTCAAGGAGGAGATCAAGGACCACCCGCCGTACGGTATGTGCTACTATTGTAAGGGCGACACGTTCGAGTACAAGTTTAACGGTAACATCCGCTACTACCACAACTGTGCGGACTACCTAGCTAAGAAATGATTTCATTGCTCGTTTCCTTGCCGCGGCCGCCACCGGCGCCCGCCTCTGGCCGCCGTAGATGTGCAGCGTAGTCGCGTAGATTTCCGTTTCTCAGGTAGCGCGGCGGCAGCGGCACGGCCCCGTCGCCTTCTGCCGCCTGTCGCTCGCTCATCTCCACATCATCCACACGTCTGTACATACGCGTCATTTGCTCTTCTTGTTTGTTGATTGTTACTCTTTCCAGTCTGTTTGACTTGATCTCTTTTGGGTGACGAAAAGAGAGTGCGACTTTTGTGTTCAGATCGTAAGACATTTAGAAAACACCATCAATTGTTTGAACTAATTGAGGGCGAACGCAGCCCGGTCGGATGCGATTCGCGCCGAAGGGCAGCGCACCGCACACACTCGCATCGCAGAGCGACGCAGACATTGCATGATATAACTGCAAATTTCAATTCTCGCTATTAATAGATGGTTGCGTGGCGCATAGTGAGGCATGCAAGGATCACTTTTTAAATTTCGTTAACGAGCATTGTGTATGCTCGGCTCACTTCACTTGTCAATTACGCGTCACGGAATTGTGCATGGGGCGACGGGGAGGCGCGCGCGGAACTGCAACAAAACAACGTGACTGCAGGCGCGCGCGCTAAAAGTTAATTAATTTCTTCCGGCTTCTTTTGTGCTCCGCGCGTTAAAAATAACATTTCCAGCCAGAGTTAGTGCCGCGATTTTGAAACCAGTCGAAACATGCAAAACATTCGCATTCAAAACCATCTACAAATCTAGCTATTAATCATTTACATTGTCGCAATTTTTGATTAATTCCATTTTTCATTTCTGCAATCTTAAAATGTCGGATATTTGCGCCCTTCAATGCAAATTGAATAGCATCTACCATTTTACCGAATAATTTGTTCATTGTTCGACTTTTTTGTGTTGCACACCAGGGCGGATTTTTCTTTCTGTCCGATTCATTTCCGCTCGGAATGATTCAAAATTATTTTAAATTATTCACATTCGGCGAACGAACGCTTCTCGTTAGTTGGTTAGATTTTCTTATTTGTTTGTAGTTTCATAGAGTTTTTTTTAAGGTTTGGTGTTACACAAATGTCTTTAGGTCATACACGTATCTACAATCTATAAATGTCAACTGGTACTTACATACAAAATCCAGGTAATCATAGCATAATATTAGTTTAAACATTATTTCATTATTTTCGCGCTAGATGTCAATTATAGTATTAAAATATAACAAAAAACTTAGATTTATATAAACTGTCGGAACCGCTTATAACACCGAATTAATTTTATTTAAATAAATTATGATCCAAATTTTTAAATACGTTTTGTTAAGAAGGAATTTTAAAAGTTTAGGCGGCCAAATTATTATTATTTAGTTATTTGCCATTTGAGCAATTCGAAAACAGGAAAGTGTGTTTCTGTATACATAAAGTTGTTAGGATGTCAAGTTTAGGCAGCAAAGTAAAGTATTTTCTAGTATTTCCCGATACTAATTTATATCAATAATTTTATAGTATAAATTTACAAGTGAATATGCGCAGTATTGGAATAGGAATTGTTTAGATTAAAGTCAAATTTAAAAAAAAATGCAATAAAATTGTTGTTCTTGGATAACTATTGTTAAACAAATCTTGTTGTAGAGTGAAATAATTTCATTATAGTTTGCAAGTTATTTTGGTTGCCTATGTTAGAATCACAAAATTTAAAAAGACGGATACATGCATTTACAAAAAAACTTAAAAATCATTGCTCAAAACAATCATAAATATTTATTTGTAATTATATCGGGTTGGTGATAACAGATAAGCGATTTCGACTATAAAAATTAGTTTTTCGATTAAAATATGAATTGTCACATTCCTTCCAAAACAAAGAAAAATTCTAAATAAGCAGTATTACTCATACATAATAAGCAGTTTTGATTGTGTTTAAAAAAAACTAAACATTTAGAAGGACAAACAACAATTGTTTGGAAAAAAAACACCGAAGTATTTTCTAGTCATTAGCGTTGACATTGTAAATACATAAACATCAAGCGGTAAAAAAAGGTGTATTTATTTAAAATCGATTGAATCGCATTGTCCTTGCAATTTCAATCACGCGCGAATGCAGAAAGTATTCAAAGTTTGCAAAGTACATATTTAACGTGGGATTATCATTATTGCACAATGTAAGCTGATTTTTTTCTCCACCTAACCGAATTCAATTTTTTCATTCTTACTTCATACTCAAACAACCAGAAGTGCGCAATTTCCCTCAAAACTGCACGTAATCCCGCGGAAAATTTCCATCGAAAGGAAGGACTCTCATACCGCAATAAAGAATCGAGTTTGTTGTTGCCGCAGCACTTAAAATAATTATGTTTATTACGATGCGGAATCACATACGACAACTCCTCACTCCTGACATCACCAACCGCCATGATTTAATCGCCTCGCTCAAAATAATCATTACAAAACGAGTAAAAATAGTAGCTTCGGGGGCACACGCAAAACGAACACCACTCGACTACCCGAAAATTCATTTGACGGCACAATTGACACTTTAAGTGAGTCATGCACACGAATGCACATTACACGAAAGAAAAACAAATCACGAACGAAAGAAGAAAACCGACAAACAAAACAGAACCAGGAACAAACAAAAAAAACGAAACAAAATACAAAACATATGTAAAGTGACCAAAATCCATCAATAACGCGCCAAATTATCGATTTAAAAATTAATGTTATTGTTCGAAGTGGACTTCTTGAGTAATGAATGGCTGCAACATTGTGCAACACACCAACACATCTTTCGTTTTGTAATGGCGCAAAGTACTGGAGTACACAGTGCGGTTATATGATGCTGTGGCTGCGTCGGTTTCCCGAGATTACTCGACATAATTGATACCAAAAAATGATATATTAAATATACGATGGAATCAGTATTATTAGTTAAGTACTTAGTTCTAAAACGTTTTGAAAGAAAAGATGCCCTTTGATATCAGTTGACGTTTATGTCGTTTATATTTTACATGTGAACGCGGGAGGTTTTTTAAGCGATGTAATCAATAATAGATGAGAATAATATTCACTAGGCATTTAGTAAAATAACACAAGAAAATGAACATAAAAATGCAGGTAGGGAATTGGCGAGTGCGGACAAAATTAGTACAGTAATCGTTTTAAATTAACGCGCAATTTTTTTATTGAACGACGATGAGGAATCAATGATATATTGTCATTTTCAACCAAACTGTAACATAGGTGATGTAAGATGGAAAAAAGATGAAAAATTTGCTCACTGTATCGAAGATATACATTCTACGTTTAAAACATAAAAATGATATAAAGTATTATACTTATATTTAATGCGCATTTGAATTTAAACCAATTGATATGAGAATTATGAAGATTCTAATTATATCTATATTATATATTTAATAACGATACATAGATAAACGATAAGTAATGCAAGTGCACAATACATTTTACTGTAATTAAGAGATCAATGTTGTCGTCACATTCCTTCCAAAAATAAACCAAAAACTACTAAACAACATGAACAGTATCTTTGATCATTCATTTGATTGAATTTCCAAAACGAACTAAATAATGCTCATTCTATGTATTACTTCCCTAAAATTTTATTATATTAATGTTATTGTTAAAAACAAATATTTTATAGTTGCAAGGACGCATGCTAATCATAACATTTTTTTATTTCTTGTTTTGATATACAAAAATTACTTCTACTACTGGGTGTTGAGAAATAAATTTAAAAACACCAATTTTTAGAATAAATTTTCAAAAAATACGCAAATAATTTTTTTATTTTTTGATTCAGTAAATTAATTTTTTAACACCCTGTATACCTGTATGCATTTTAATTAAATAGTATGCGTTCTTGTAGAAAATTCTAAACGATTCCTCTTTTAAACTTAAGTGAAGAATTGTAAAATTGTAATAAATATCACTTATTTATTAAAAGAGGATTCTAAAAACATTCCTATGTAACGAAATAATTTGTAATGTGTCGAAGAATTTGACGCAATGTATTAAAGATAACTCTCGCTAACTCAAACTGACTTTACAGAGGTTGTGGTGAAAATTAATAATAAGGCGGCGTCGTTCCTTCGGCATCGACTCCTTTCCTCATCGCGTGCATAATTGATTCACGCGAAACGAATGGGACGCGAGCCTGTGTGATGTAATTTTAATCAGGACAATTCATAGCACTCACCCACCCACCGGTTTGCCCATACTCCTCCAGTCTCACTGGCAGCATTCTTTTTTTTTGTGCTACAAACAAAAACAGTTTTTAACTTCAACTTGAATTTTCACTTTAGCACTTTTAAAAAGAAGCACATGAGTTACATTTGAATTCCTGGAGATTTGGATTCTTGTGAATTTTCTGAGATTCGTGAATTCAATTTAAAGGTTGAGCGATATTCTATTGTGAAGCTGAAACGCTGGAAATAAAAATACCTTGTACCTTAATATATAATATATATGAATTCGACTAACATATGTGAAGATACGGAGAGTATAAAAATATAAAAAAATTATTTTCTTAAATAGAGACTGTCGGAGAATGCTATTACGATTTTGAACATTTGGGGCACGTGCGGACGCGAATGATACTTCGAAATGAATTTAATTATAGATAGGGCGTATTCCATAGGGTAGCGTTGATGATATTTGATGAGAATCCTGTTGAAGTCGCGAGATTTGGGCGCATAATGAACTAAACTATAAATAAAACAAAACAAACAAAAAACTGTAACTGAAGAATGAAATTCGATTACGTTTTGCACATAAATTTCGCTTTCCATTTTCTGGATTTGTTTGTTGTTGTTCGAAAAAATCCAAAAACTAATTTTAACTTACCTGATATCTAAATCTAAGATGCTCGCATTATTTTGTCATTTAACCCTTCCTGTGCTACCCAGGGCAAAGCAAAACGAACAAGATCAAGAACAACACTGTACGCATGCGTTGGTTATATATATTTTTGTAAATTGCTTATCGGCCGCTATCCCGTTGATAAGTGATATATATTTTATCGAAAAAAAAACACACAAAACATTAAAAACTTGAAATGAAAGTACAAATTGTTAATGTATGATACTCGTGTGACGGGGAAGAATATGTGAGACGAATAAAAACTTTGTGATTATCGCAGATGTAAACAAAAAGAATGTAGCACTATATTTATTTTTTCATAGAAGAGAGGAACACTGTAATAATAGAAAACAATCAAAAGCGAAAACGAAGAAAACAAACAATTACCTACTTACCAAGTTGAAAGCGATTCAATCGACACTTGCTTTGATTCTTGATACACACAAACAAACTAAAAATATAAAACAAACCAAAAAAATGAAACACTAAATACAGCAAAGAAAAAAGTTGAATGCTTCCATTTAAAATTTATGAAATTGTTATTGAACATAACGAATAAAGGGTTAGTAATTAAATTATTATAACTGATAAATGAATGAAAATAGATAGTGATTGAAAAATTATGATATGATAATGATGATAATGGAAAGTTTATAAAAAAGATGCGAATATAATATTTGATAATGGTTGATTCGAAGACGAGAGGAGACGTATTTTAGACACAAAGTGATTATAATTCGAGTAAGTTTTGTACATTTTTGGTCCGTTTGTTTGATTGGTCGAACATGTGTCTTTATTGTCCATACCAAACAACCATAATGATCTCAAAGGTATGATTGATATATGTTAATATATTTCAAATATTTACTCATGTTAAGCTTTAATTGTTATATGTTTCTGTATTATGTCTTGTATTTATACCTTATTGACCGAGAAGTGTGAAAATTGTGAATAAAGAAGTAATAAAATTACTCTTTAGCAATCAACATTTTGTTTTTATTTCTTTTCTGTTTTTT
>JARJDS010008782.1:0-14374 GCA_030264155.1 Atheta pasadenae | reverse complement strand
TGAACTTTAAACCGTGATTAAGAAAAAAGTAAACGGTGAAATTTTTTTAATTAATTTTTAAAAAATATAAAATAAAAGCATTAAATGATTGTCAGTTTTTGGTAAATATCTGCAAGTTGGTTTTTTATTTATAACTTAAATACTGGATCTGTGCAGTAGCTGTCCTATACAACCAATGTTAATATTCAAATTTTTAATTGAATATATCTCGGAATACAAACGGTCAATTGACTTCAAATTTTAAATGTCAATGTATTATCACGTCTTTGATAAGTCTACAAAAATTCAGTAATTTCAGTAATAATTTTAAGTTGAATTTGATAATTTTAACAATAACTTATGAAATAATTCCTGACCTGAATATTTACTAAAATCTGCCTAATTTTTATGAGTTAGAGTTTTAGTAGTTATCTAACCAAACACTCTAAATAAGTTTTAAAACGTTGAAAACATAAATGTTTGATGAAAATACGCCAGCGATAATTGATTTGTGCGCTACGCCATTATGAAACTTTAATATAATTTGCGCCTCGGCAAAAATAAGTCCATGTGTCTGCAACTATATATGTATGTGTGCGTATCGGTATACAAATTGAGATTACAAGCAGCAGCAAAGACTTGAACACATTGCAAAGCATTAAAATATATTATTTTGGCAATGTTTCAACATTTATAGTGCGTTCTCATCAAACGCGCGCGCTCTTCGTGCAGCTGCGAGATAATTATGAATAATTTTAAGCGGAAAATTAATAAATTGATTGTGCCAAAGCCGCCAGAGTGGCTGCTCTGCAAAGAGAAGAATGCTGACGTCTTGCTAGCTGGCTAACGGCGAGGGTGGCGCTATATTTATCCGCTATTAATAAAACACCTTCAAAACATACAACTAATGCGATTTCTACTTCTGCTTACGTTTACATTTAATTCGATATACAGTTTGATTAAAGATTACTTCATCATTTGTAATAATTCTGTGTTTAAAAAGTTTTTTAAACTTAACAGGTAAAAGTAATGCATGGTGCGCCATCTATAGGTTGTTTTTTAAAGTTTTGTTGTTATTAGTTATCCAGGATATTTATTAACGAATATTTTACGGTGTGTATGTTTCCTTCTAATGGAAACTTGCGCAATGATGATGTTATGATGTCGCGTCGGTTAAATAAGTTTTAACTTATAATTAAAACGGCGAGGCGCGTTGTCGTCGCCGGCGTTGTTATAAATCTGTCAGTTGCTGTCCCCCAAGCGTCCGGCCCCCGCTTTGCCCTGTTGCTACACGAAAAGTTTATTTAATGCGTTCATTAAATTGTGCTAAATTTCGGCTAGTAACGCAGAATTTGTATTTCCGAATCTTTGCGCTTTTTGAATTTAGGTTAGATGGATTACAATAGCCGCATGGAAATAACTATGTCATATAAACTAACCTAAAATCACATTGTAAACAATTATATGTACGTGCAATCACAATTTTCGTTTTAAATAATTCGGCTGCGGTTAAATGCAGAAATGCAATTTTCAGTTATTACTTCAAGTTGTTGGGTGCGGAAATCCTTTTTACTCGATTTTTGCGCGGGCATTTGGCGATTATTATCATACTTTCAGTTCGTACCTAGGGCAATTTCAAATATTCATGTTTCGTATGCTTCATATGATGTTTTAGTCTTTGGAGCGGCCAGACTTTGGTGCGTTATGGTGATTAGCATTTAATGGGACGAATTAAAATCGAAGTTGTTATTAAATAAAATCACACTCTTGCTCGTACTGGTCGCAGTCGGCATAGGGTAATAGAAAGAAAGGTTCGAAAAGAAGGCGAATAAGAACCTTCATTTACATGCATAATAACTAAAAATGCCATACATTAACCGCGCGATAAGGATCTACATGAAGCATATCGGGAAAAGACCATGCCGCACACCGATGCTCACCTGGCCAACTCCAACCAACATTAAATCAAAGAAAAAACAGGAAAGAATCAAATATATTAAGCTTTATTCATTTTTTTTAACTATAACTTTTCAAATACCGCCATCTATCGGTAAGGAGTTGAAACATCATAACCTAAAACATACGTATTTTATTACATTGCACATACTCCGCATTCCCCTATTCTAAACTAAACTAAAAGTTGCAAAGTTGTAAATTAATTCCCAAAATGCTTTGTTAGATCCAAACATTTAATTATAAACGAAAGAAACGGTCAGAAACTCACACGTGCATGGCGTTCACATCAAAGAAGTGTTTGAGAGTTTCTGCAACACTATGGGAATGTGCAAATTTAAATTCATCCCCTATTTATAATTACCCTTGGACTTTGTGTCAGTGTAACACAAAGTCACCCCAAGTGACCCCTCAAATTCCATTAGTAATACTGGACCAATCTTCAATACCCAATGAATTAATTTGATTTGAAAATGTACTTTTACGTCTTCTGGTCTTATTAAACACATTTTTCTTTAAATTTCAAGTGGCTGTTCCCAGGAGTCTTAAAAAAAAGAAAGCAATATTCGTTTTGTGTTTAAGTTTACGCCGTTTGCCTTCAATAATTACCCCCCTATGGAAATCTTTCGCACCTATGAACACAAAACTGACCCCAAATGTTTGACCGTCCGTGTCCAACTCTCGTCAGCGATGTGTGCAAGGGGGAAGACGTACAAAGTCTGCTTCGAATGTAAGGGAATCTCACGTGCATTCGTGTCGTGCGTGTAAACATTAGTTGGCCCAGCGTCCAGAGGTGTTGTCCGAGCAAAGCGCTTCTATTATGATGCAAATCGTTGGCTCCTCCGGCCACGACGAATTTCGAAGGACGTACGTGAATTTCTTCGCTATGACAACACGATTTTTATTCCAGGTGTCCAGTATTTTGGACATTTGGATAAAACCGTCTCTCAAGAATATGAAAAATGCACATAGTATTTTATGCCACAGAGTGTTAGAAATTTTATTTAAATTATTTTATGGACACATAGCGGCATCTGGTGAGTATTTTAAGAACTAAAGTTTTTAATCCTATAAACTTGTTTATTTCAACTGTTTTTAGTTATAAATTAGATGCAATTCTTATGATTGAAAATTTTGTGACAACCCGTTGTAGATTTATACATTTCCGTCCATATTTGTTTTGCGGTTTGAATTTTGGCCATGTACTCCGCTTCCAAAGTCATTTTTCCCACTGTTTGCATAACATATATTGGTCCAAACACGAATTCCGTGCACAAACAAACATTCTGTAACTCAACGTTACATTGCAACAATTTCGAGAAGAAATTAAACGCATTCCTCCACATTGCTCCTCATTACAAACCTTAACATTCACACAATTTTCGTCTGATTGCCCACCGGTTCACCGAAGTACACCGTGGAGCAAAACAAAGCTTATTTCATAAGTTCGTCTTTTGTTTTTGTTTTGTTTGCGCTCCATGTCATGTTTGCTCAAGCCCAAACTATACAAAGTACAAACCTTCACGCTATATAAGGTCGAGCTGTGTACGGAAAGAAGCAAAAAAAGGGAACGGTCAGCAGCCGATAGGGTTGTTATCAACCCTAAGGCGGACACGTCAAAAATAATTTCCTCGCCGGTGGTGGTGGTGCCGCTGCCGAGCTGTAATTTATGTTTTAATCACTCGGAGGTCACGCAACGCTAATTATCCCTACGTGGGCAGTTCAGGCGTCGTCGCAAGCCAAGCGCCGAGTTCTTTTTTTAAGCATGAACTAGATTATTAGACGCGCGAGGAAGAACAATGGAGCGCGTTGAGGAAAATACGCTCTAGGCATTAATTGGTGTCCCATTGAGCGAAATTTGCTCAGAAACGACACAAAATACAAGAAACCGGAAAAAATTCCGTGGAACAATACGAAAATTGTGTGATTTACAAAGTAACCATGCACGAACAAGTTGAAAGGAATGAAGTATGATTAATGAATTGTAATTATAATTGATCTCTTGCTGTGTTATACACAAACAACAAAAAAATAACTTAATATAACTTTTAACCTGTTTAATTAAATATAAAAATCGTTTTAAATGATTATGAGCACAAACTCTTTACGATAACCACCCTTATGGCCAGTATCAAATCTGCTCGCGCATAAAGATAGCGTTAATTTCACTTAATTTGCCTAAACGCAATTAGCGATTACGGTTTTGTGTGTTTCAGTATAGAGTTTGGTCGACGTGAAATTGGCCGGGTTCGTATGCGAGGCCCAAGCCCCCAACCACACAAAGCCACTGCGGTGCGTGCGCGTGACGTCACTTCCTGCAATTAGCGCGATTGTTCATTAATTTCAATGCATCGATAATTATTAAACGCGGCGCTCGCATGCGAAATTAATTGTGAATCATAATGAGAGTACACCTGTTTTCCGTCTATTGTCATCATAACAACTAAAAAACAAATTCAAAAGAAAACAAGTGAAAACAAACAAAACCCAACCTACGCCATGGCTAACCTATAAAAATCAATTGTTTTATTTTTAAATTAATTCAAACATATTATGTGATGGCGTGATTTATAGTAATTATTTAAATAATGTACATGTGGCCGGCGTATAAAATAAGAAAACAAGCCGAATTAATTTCCCGTGATTTTCCGTTCACGTGGTGAATATTCGCCGCTCAATTTCGCCCCAGGGTGGCGTATTATACAGTGCATTATGTAAATTGTGTTGTAATTAACTTAATTTTGATTGTTTAAAGTTTCTATTCGTTTATTATTTTCCACCCCAAAACATGTGTGCATGATGTTCTGGCAGACGTTTTGACTGCTTCTTCCTGATGTTGATTGTTTGCACAAAAAACTGATTTGGACATTTTTATACAAGGTGTTGAATAACATCGATACGTACTAAACTTTACGATTTATGCTTTTGTTTTCTGTTGCTTTTGTTTCTTAAAGTTTAAGAGTGGTAGACATGCAAGGGGTAAATTAAGTTAGATATTTAATTACGACCACAACGTACACGACGTTAGTGACGTGCAAAGGTGCAGGTTTATTAATTTCACAATTTCACACTGTATACGTGACTTGATGTTTTTAGCGAAAGCGTGAAAACAAAAGTGATTGTTTGGGGTTTTCTTTGTTTCACCAAGGATTACAGCAACTTGGAACAGGTTGGACAAGTTTTACGGTTAGGGTAAAGTTTTAGGGGTTGTTTTTTAGGGGTAGGTTAATTTTAAAGAACCCGAACCACCAGGCACGAAAATAATTTAAGGTTTAATTACAATTTACTTAAATTTTGTATTACATTTTCAACATAACCGAATATTTTTATTCATAACTTCAATTTTAGTCTAAGTATGTTTGGTTGCCGATGTACTTTACGTGTTTATTGTACAGGTTTATTAGTTTGCTAATTTCGTTCTTCAGAAGTGGTGAATGTTGTGTACGTGATGTCACCGATGAGTAATTCTTCGTAACATTTCTCGTAACACTTCTTCCTCTTTCTTCGTGCACCAAACGTCGGAATATTTCATTACGACATCAATTCGCACTTTCACGCCGCAATTCTGTCTTGCTTAAAACCGCAATTAGAAGACGGAAAATCAGAGCTTTGAAGCGACAGTGGCGACAAAACTTTGATAATTTAATCACCACGCTGTGAAGTAAAGTTGTGATCGCAAGCGGCAACATTTGATTGGGTTTTAATTCGCAAGGGAATCAAACGAGAACTTTTGTACAACTTACGACGACTAATATTCATTTGCTTACAAGTTACAACAATATTCTGACTAATGTGAAATAATCATAGCATGAACACGGATAATAACCGAGCTTGAACCGGGAACGGCATACACGTCGAACGTCGACAAAAGACCAACTTAATACGTAAATAAACACAAGTTCAGCATTTAATTGCGTTGATATTTCTGGAAGTAACGAGACGCGATGGGCATGAATTTGTAAGACAAAACAAAAGTTCGGCGCGCGGAACCATCGACCGTAATTATCGAATCTTTTTTTTGTTTGTTTTTCTTTATTGTTCTATGTTCTGTGCGTTTGTGTGCGTGTTGTGTGGTGAGTAATAAATTACCGGCTTTTTGTTTCGCCGTTTGACGTGCGCACACGATCGAGATCCGACGTTTGGGTTCGAATTGTACGAATTCACACTTGGGTTCACATGCTTACAGTTTTAAGCCAGGAAGAAGTCACTCGACGACATGATGATTAGAAAAATTAATTAAATAAAATTAACATTCAAATGTACTCATTACCCATCAATGATTTGAAGATAAAATTTTGTCTATTAAATATTAAAACACATTGTATGATAACAGTGAGGACATTTTGAAAGATCCGTTTTGATGTTTGACAGGAAAATCCGCCATAATTAAATACGGCATGCCATCATCTAATTAAGCTAATTCACCGCAAACATCTCCAGAGACGTCAATTTATTTAATTAATATAATCAACCTTGCACTCTCACATGTATTCTTAAATCATTTGTAGCTTAAAGGTGGATCCTAGTTTCAGCACTTTTGAACATGAAAGTTTGTTTTTTATTTCGCTGCTAAAAGTCAACCCTAATTTGCATAACAATAGCGCGGTCGAGCTCCGTTCGGTCCCGATTCCTCATGGTACTAAAACTTTCATCTCTGCTATAAGCATAGCGGCGAAATAAAAAACAAACTTTCATGTTCAAATGTGCTGAAACTAGGATCCACCTTAAATGTGCGCTGCGTTTGCACACCGCGTGGAAAATTCAAATAAATGCAATTCGTAAAATTAAACAAAATCGAAATAACTAGCATTTATACCAGAGTCCAAAAGTCAGAAAGCAAGCCAAAATCCATTTATAATATTTGTTTGATCTTAACCATGTTTAATCCTTGCTCAGCTTTGATAGTCGCCGAATCAATTTATCACCAAAGAAACATTTTAATTAATTCGACTTAAAACAAAATATTGCACAAACAAAAATAATTCTTAAAATTATTTGTATTTGAGATGAAAATACGACTTGCAGACAATGACCAAGTGCATTAAGAGACAAGGGGGTGACTACGACTTCATAGACGACGCTTAATTGGGACACCAACAGCGTGTTTGGTTAATACAAAACAAAAGATGTTGTTTTTAATTATTGCAACACTCTGTATAATAGTATGACTATTAGGTTGTCCTTCTTCATCTAATAGTTCAATAAGGGTGCATTCACGCTTGCACGCGCATCTCATCCACACGCTCACATCTAATGGTTCTAATTTAATTAAGACCCACGATCTAATTAACACTTCTTATTTTTATTATCGAGTTTCCTTCGTTTTCCTCGGCGCCGAGGACGTTGGCAACGGCGTCGTTGCGGTCTTGTCTCATCGACGCGCGCGCGCGCTGCTTAATTAAATTTCTCTCGAGCGCAGCTCGTCTCATCTCATCGCAATTCCTCATCTCCTTTTTTCTTAATTACGCGCTTCCTTTGTGCGCCCCAGCGTCGACAGCGTCGTCGCCCGAATAATGTGTCACCCTGCTGGCCGCTCGCCACTAATTGCCATCCTAATTTCGTTCGTAATTATCTTTTTCTAGCCGTGGCAATCATCCTTGAGGAAAACTTGCGTAAACTCAAATTAACACAAATAAACCCACACAATGCGGCAAAGGAATTACTAAAATACACAAAAAAACATTTTTGGCGCAAGACACCAAGTTGATTTTTTTAAAATTTCTTTTTGTAATTTTACATAAAAATAATTACGTAATTTACAATCTTTAATTTGATTTATCATGAAATCATTGTATTTTTTGATTAAATAACACATTTGCAGTGTTGATTGTGCCAAAAACTACGACGTAGTAATAATTTGTGGTTGTTTATCTTCCATACAACATCAGGCGTGGGTGGATATCAAAAATTAAAGTACAAAGTACGTAAAAACAACTAAAAAAACAACCGAGCCACGTAAAGATAATGTAACTACGCATAATGCGCACGAATGCGAATATTTCATACGATTTTATATAAAATCGTAAAAGTTGCACTTTGCCAGTACGCATTCCAGCGTGAGCCGCGACGACGACGCGATAAAAACGTCTTTAATTTTAACTCTCTTTGCGTTTCAACTTAACAGCTTTAACAGTGTTTTAACTTTAATAATGCGCAAATATTGCACACACACACACAAACAAATGCAGACGTAAATTTTACCGCGGTTTCAAGAACTGTAAGAACTTACAGTAACGAACATTTCAATTTTTCCGCAGGGATCGCACACATAACATAAACAAACAGCATCTTTATAAGGCGCTTTATTTTATTTATATTGTCGTTTATCGCTTGGAAACGCGCGACTCGATTTCGTAACGAGTAAATAATTAAGATTGTTGAGCGTCGCGCTGCTTAACTCTCATGTCATGAGAGGGAACGAGGGAGTTTTTAAGAAAACAATTAGACTGTGAGGACAATTACCAGCGTAAAATTGAATTAAAATGAAATCCAACGCCGCAAACTGAGTTGAAGGAAGAGGTAAATTACATGTCACCATCGCGACGCGTCGTCTAATCTTGTCCGCATTCATCAACATTCTAAATACGTGAAACGACACAAACATACAATTAGTATTAGTATATACTAAGTGTTATCGTAATTTTAAACAAAACTTGTTTTTCATTGTGAGATATACTTACAAATAAAGCGCCATTTAATAAATTTATTCAAAACAATGTAGGCAACCCAATTTACAATAAAATAATGTTATTGTGGTTTTTTATTGTTGTATATATGTACATTATTTCTTTGATTTTTTTATAGTGGTGTTGTGGTATGCTGTAAAAGTCTCGTTAGTTACACATGCGTAATTAGTATAATTATGCGTCCATTTAGTCGACGTAATTATTTGTACATTAATTTTACAGAGCAGTGAATTAAACAAAACATTATGTCACGCTGTGTGGCTAACAAAGTAACAAAATAACAAAATAACAACAACTTATACCTTTTTTTTTAAAACGTAAAAATTACTTAACTTGAGTTTCATGTTTAACGTGTTTGTGTTTTGTTTTATTTTGTTTTGTTAAATATCCGTTTTTTTCTTTATAATTTCATAATTATGTTATAATAATATATCAAGTTGCATCCCCATTAAGTCACTTACAAGCTACTTAAGTTTGCTGTACTACAAGTTACTTAAGATGTGAGATAGTTCCACAAGAACACCTTGATTTCTTGCTTGTTTTTAATTCATAAGTGTTTAACGTTCATTTTTCTTTGGTTTTAATTTTTTTTGCTGCTTGGAGAAACACGCCTTGCGCTTCAAGCACGAGTAACAATTATCGCCGCTTACTTAACGCCACGACCAATGAGCAATGAGCATGCACATGCGCACATTACTTAAGTCGCTAACGAACAAAACAAAATGAAACAAAACACATTGGCGCTGAAAGCGTACGTATAAAGTACGATAATGTACTTATGTGTAATGTAGTAACTTATAGGTTATGTGTGTTTGTACTTTGTATGTAATTTTAACGCTGGTTTCACCCGTTCTCAACCGTGTGAATTAATTATCCAAATTAACATCTGCAAATGTCGCGTTGACACTTGCGATTGGTGATAATTATAACTTTTCTGTTATTGCTACTAAACATTAAATTTTAATAGCAAATAAATTTTGTTTATTTTAGTTTTTAAACATTAAATCTATATTTTTGGTGTTAGGGGTTGATTTTATTTGTATGTTTCATTCATTATAATTTCGTGCTTTGAGGGAGAGCACGCGCATTGTTGTAACGATTTACATTCACCGTTAATGAATAAAATATGGAAATACCCCCCAAAAAATCAGAATGACCCTCAAAAAATTATTTCGTACAAAAAGTGTACAAAGAAATAAAAATTATCGCCGTATAATCATATAATGCTAATGAAATAAAACATGAAACAATAAAATCGAGATTGTGTCTTAAAATATACAGTGTGATTCAAATAAAAAGGTTTTTTTTAATTTTTTTTTATAATAAATTAATAAAAGACGTTATTTTATGTCAATGCTTTGTTTAATTTTTTTCTACAGGTTGTAAAAATAGAATAAAATCTTTTGTTTCGACACTTGTTTCACACACTTGACCCTACAAACTGGTTAGCACTCTCAACCCTTTATAAAGACGCGCAGACTTCCAGTTATAGAAACAATATAAACAAGTTTGAAAGAAAAAAACTTCCCACTTGAGCTCCCTACAAACAAAGCGATTTAACTACCATAGCAAAACAGTGAATAACGAACAAGAGGGTTGAATTGGTCGTCGTCGACATCTGAAAACATTGAAGACCTAGGACAAAAGTCGAAAGTTGGAATGAGAAACAAGTTAATGATGTCTCGTCAACATTGGTGACCACTGCAAACTGAAAGAGACATGCAGACATTCCGGTTCACCCTCCTTCATCATCATAATCATCATCATCAGCGCTGTGTCAGTAGCAATTTTGACCACTGTCAAAATCTCAGCTTGTGAGTTTACATGACTGGACATATGTTAATTGTCATCGGTCTACACGGCTATTCGGAAGCAGGGGTTGGTATAAGGCATGAATAAATTATTTGCCACGGCTGGCAAAAGGGTTGCACAGGACTGTTAACAGTCGTAATATTCATTAGTGATTCCGTGCGACTCGTAGAGGGTCGTGGCTGGTGATTAAACGCGCAGATTAGTAAAACACATATGCCTAGCTTCGGCTCGTGTCGTTATCTCGAACGGTCATGTGTCATTGTTTTTATATTTCGTTATATGCACACAAACACGAATTACGCTGCCGACCGGTGGTGCGGGGTTGGAGTAGTGTAAGAAGTTTGCCAGTTGAAGCCGGTGAGCTATTGAGATTATGAATAATTCTACATATTTTACGTCCAAGCGTCATAAATTATGCCGTTTTTCGGCGCGCACGGGAAGGTGAGGGACGCGAGTCAAGGGTGCCGTGTATAATTTCACTTCGTTCAATTCGTGCGCTCGAGGGCGGCCGAATTATGACACGAACGCGGGCTCCAGAACCGAAATTGTTTTATTATGCTAAAATCGGGAAATTAACGAAGTGTATACAAGCAATAACGAGTAAAAAGCACAAGATGTAGTAAATTTTAGTGAATTTTAAGCACTACTTGATTATAGGTGGCGGTAAACCATCAAAATATTAAAAAGTTCCAATAAAATATAGCTGTGTATATAATTTATATAAAATTTCGCTTGTTTTAAAACTTTAGTTCAACTGTTTAGCCAAGCGCAGTTGTTGAAAGTTCGCCACACCGCAGTATGTGCATCTTCAATTTAATTTCGCCCTCAAAGCTGTGCGCTCGAAGATTCTCGAAATTTATTTGCGAACTTTCGACCTTTCTCATAACTACGTCGGAGCGCGCGCACAAAAGTTCGCTTTTAATATGTGACTCGGTAACTCACCACTTTTTGGCGAAGGATCCAGCCACCCGCCGCTAATCCGCCGACTCGGTGGCGTAATTAAAGTGCTGCTGCCGGGATTCACCTAGAAGCAAAAAGCGTGCGCGACGATAAGAAATGTGTAAAATAAGAAAGCTGCAAGGTGACAAAGTAAGCCCAGTGAGAGAGAAAAATTAAGAACAATTTACAGCTTCCCTTACAAGATGTAGAATACGACCACCACCTTGGATGACAGTAAAGGTGAAACAGTGGATAGTAAAGTTAATAAATTAACAAATTAAGAGTAAAGCTCCCAGAATACAAACGCATTCGTATTTCTTACAGAGAAACACACATAGGAGGGAAGGTTTTGTTGGTGACGACGAGACGCCGGGTAATCAAGGAGTTCATTAGTCAACCACCACCACGAGGACGGGGACTAAGACTAAAGCTTCTGGTTGCTACCAAGAGCGATTACTTTCACACATTGCATTGTGTTTTGTCTAATTAAACACTGTCGTTTTGTTTGTAGATGGAAAATTTATTAAAACAAAATTTGTTTTGGTTTGTGTCGCGAGCTTTGAATGTTAACTATCGAGTAGGCCGTGAGTCACGGCAATCTAGAAGGCTTTGTTTTTTGTTTTGTTTTGTCAGTTGTTTTCCTTGTAAATCGTTTTTGTTATTTAAGTTAGTCACATTTAAGAATTCGTTTAGTGAACACGTTATCAGTATTTAAGAGGCTGGTAGTCTCGCGGACCTTAAAGTTTTATTTCTATGTTGTTTGGTCCACGACAGTTTGGAAGAAATTATAATTTGCACAAATGGTAAATATAAATAAACGAATTTAAGTAGGTTTTTTAGGCTTAACACGTCGGAAATCATAAATTCGTAAATAAAAACCGCGCAATTGAGTTTAGCACACGTGTTGAACGGACGCGTGTGGGTGTAATTAATGTGAAAAACGACTCAACATCCACCCGCAAATATTAGTAGTTATACAAACTAATTGGATCAACTATTTTTAGATGTATTAAGATTTACGAAATTAGTTTTACTAACCAGTTAAAATTAAATTAAATTTCTACTAAATTTTAAGAAAATTAATTAAAGAAATTTTTATTTTGAATGATTAGTATTGTCATTGTTATGTGTACATTTACATGTATTTTATTGACAATACATATTATTTACCTTTACATTCATTAAGATAAAAAAATGTTGATAAATCAAAAATTATTTAAATTGAATAAATAATATTTGTTGGCATTTAGCAAAAAGCTATAAATATGACTAAGTGCGTTTTTATTAAAACGCCGCGATGCGTGTTTATTAAAACTTTTCTCCGGATCGGACGGCGGGCAGCGCGCAATAATTAAGAGCCAGATGCGGAACGTCTCCCTCGCGCGCAGGTCGCGCTCCTTCGGCCAACATTTGTGTGTATAAATTTTCCTATAAATAGAAAACCCCTACACTTAGTCGTGCGCATAACGAGCCGAGTGTGTGAGATGCCCGAGATTATTTTAATTTTAGTTGCCATACACTCTCAGCGCGCTCGTAATTCGATTTTTTGCCTGGCGCAAAGAATTTAATTATACCGCCCGCGCTGACGCAACAAGCGCAAAAATGTTTGATATTGCTCATACTCAAGCTAATAATCCAACTTAAATGCCTTCTTTACTCCTGTAATCGATGGATTTTCGTCTGTGGGCAAATTAATACGCGCGTTTGATCTCGACGACGCTCATTCCAGCAGATGTTTCTCGTCGAATTTGATTTCGAGTGCGATCCATTATTCCAACGATGCGACCCAATTTCGGCCTGGTTTATGCACACACTCTGTGCGTGTATCGGGAATGCGTTTGTGTTGTAGGATTAATTCTAGAATGTCGGTGGTGAGGTGGAGAGGGCGAGGAGAACAAACGGTTTGCACAAATGCGTCTGATTGATTTCTTGGCATGTGGAACGTAATTAAAAGCGAACTGAAAACGAGTGCTTTGCTCACGCCGAACTTTACAGGCCGGCAGCCAGTGTGGATTATGTAAAAAATCATCAGATTTGTTATGTTTGGCGCCGTACTCTACGATTGTTTAGACTCTTCGACTTTTTAACGATGATTATTTTTATTTAGCGTTAGAAAATATAAAAATATACGAACTGTAACTACTTGACTGTTTTAACACTTGCAGCGCATAAAACAAACAACACGTAAATAAATAAATTAAAAATTTAATTTCAGTGCGTGTGTTGTTTTAATATTTCAGTGAAATGATCCTTTAGTTACAAGCATAAATGCGTGGAGATGTTAATTTTAGAAATGTCGCAATTATTTCCTCATTTTTATAATGAACGTTGATTAATTAGCGCGAAGCGGCGGCGGCGGTGGCGGCGCATTATGTTTACGCGCATTAATTAACCGGCACTCGTTGGGACGCGGGTGCGCGGGCGAAAACGCCGCTATTATTAGAAATTATGGATGCTTTCTCGCTCGACGACTCTCTCGACCCGGCGTACATCGCGCACGATGTTGTAGGAGGATCGAATTTCAATATATTTTAAACACAAACACATTCCATTTACATTATCATAAAATAATTATAAAAGATAAAATTTTAATAAGTAAAAAATACACATTTTGTCCAATTTTTTTCAAATATGATTCGTGTTGTCATACTTACGTTGTAAATTATAAAAGAAGCAAATGCTAGAAATTTATGAATTTTTGTATACTTATCAAAGACGTGATAATACATTGACCCTTAAAATTTGAAGTCGATTGATCGTTTGTATTTCGAGATATATTCAATTAAAAATTTGAATTTTAACATTGGTTGTAAAGGACCTGCTCAGATCCAGTATTTAAGTTATAAATAAAAAACTAACTGGCAGATATTTACCAAAAACTGACAATCATTTAATGCTTTTATTTTATATTTTTTAAAAACTAATTTAAAAAATTTCACCGTTTAGTTTTTTCTTAATCACGGTTTAAAGTTCAACAATTTAATGAAAACTATACATCGACGGGG
>JARJDS010008754.1:0-72908 GCA_030264155.1 Atheta pasadenae | reverse complement strand
TTGTTGATTTCTTCCTTAGCAACGACCTGTGTATTCTTATGGCGGTCGGCCATCATGGTTTTCAGCTGTGTCGTAGCAGCTGGTAGCACCTCACACGCATTTTTGCTGTAGAAAACTGCTCGTATCACTTTACCATATTATCCAATTCTCTTGTTCTTATTTTTAAGTTATAGTTAAAGAGTTGCTCTTTAACATGTGACCAAATTTAAGACAAAAAATATCCCCAATGTATTTTATTTTATCTTTCAAAGTTGGTACATTTTTTGATTTTTTTGATTTTTGCTGTAGAAAACTGCTCGTATCTTCTCACCATATTATCCAATTACTATGAAAATAATAACAAAATACATAGCAAAAATAAAAGCAGGGCCTGCAACTACGATTCATACTAGCGGATACCTTGCAAATGACGAAAAGCCATTCTGCAAGGCTAATAAACATTGTCAAAATTGAGATTTTGAAGTTAATGGTTCATAATTTTAAACTCTTAAATAAAATGTCCACTAATTCCAGCAATCTTTGCATCACACAAAACTCATCTTAACATCTACAGCGTGAGAAGAGTTTTCATTGAAATAGGAACAGTTAAAAATTTACTATTTTTATATTTCCTTCATTATTCGCATAAATAATTGGACGCTAACTTAGTGCTTGTAAAAAATGACGATCTAAGTTTTCCTACTAATATGAAACAATAGTACAAAACCATACACAAGTTTGTGGGTATTTCCAATTGTTATAAGCAGAAAGAGATAAAAACCAATTACATATTCTTATCAGAACCACTTAATAGCGCATTAACGATAAACAACGAACACGCTAAATATTTTCTTGGTTACCAAACACTTAACTAACAATTATAAGATTTTAACCTGTACTTAACATAATAAAGCAAAAAAAAACTTGCATGTAATTAACAAAATCTATAATTCTCTTACTTTTGAATTAAGATTGAAATCATTCAAGTGCTTTGACGTTATAGCGATGACTTAATGTTTCGCTCGTGTGCATCTTGTGGTTTGTGGTTTCCATAAGTACCCAACACTCCAAACACAAGCGTGAGATCCACACAAATCCACAACAACGATTAGCAATCGTTTCGATTCTGGTCAATTCGGTGTATCTTTAATACGTCGATGGTGGGAAAAGAGAACCGACCGGAATCGAATGATGAGCAGCAAGCAGCTCATCGCGATTGCCCGCGGCCATGGACACGATGGACACGCTCGGCAAGGTCAACGCAACTGTGATATGAACGCGACCACAGCAAAAGCAAATACCGGTGATACAGGTAATAATAATAAGTGGACGAGTCCGGTTTTGTCGTTGTTTGTCTTTCGGACGCGCTTCATTCTCTATGAAACAATCAACACGTCGACACACTGTGGTATAAAACAATTATTTTCTGTGACGAGTGCCTTACAATTAGCAACAACAACAACCAGATTTCAAATACAATTTTGTTAAGTATATAAATTAAGTGTTTAATTTACTAGAAGATCGTGTATCATGAAAAAGATGAGATTGAAGTTTTCGTTGTCGTTGATTACAATGGTGATATCAATATTTATTGGAGCTTTAGCGATTCCAAGTGGATTAATAAATCCTGAAGATGATGTGTTTGATTTTGGTGCAAGCAATCGAGCTTTTGCGGCTGCAATTTATAAGGTAATTTATTAAAAAGCTTCGGACATAATGTACTCATATCTAAGTTTGTTATTTGTTCTTAAAATCGTCTTTGTTATTTTAATTATAATCGTGACGTCATGGAAAACGCGCAGTTTGTTGAAAACAAATTATTTTGAACAAGAAATAACCAAATTCCACTATTAGTTTTTTTTTTATTAAAAAAAAAGTACAACAGTAATAAGTTTTACCGTTTTTTGTTAAACAAATAGAATAGGTCAAATTTTTGTGTGTAATCTTCTATATGATCATTTAAATTTGTATATCATTAGTCGTTTCCTGTTAAAAAACGAACACAAAATTTGTTTTGTAGGTCAGTTTATTGACCAGCGTTTTTTTTTAACAAATTGCATTAATTGTTTTTTCTTTTCGGTTTGCTTTTTAGTTAAGACATGGTTTAAAAGTATAAATAAAAAATATAATTTATTGATTTCAAAATATTTATAAAAAATAAAATTATTTTCAAGTAAACTAAAAATAGTGCAAACAAAATAATTACATGTGACTGGTATAAAAAAAATATACAAAAATCTAAACCAATAATTTATAAATAACTATTTAGAAGTTTTTTTCTGGGTGCCTGTTAATGTTCACCATCAATTAGTTATTTCCGTCCTCAATAGTAAAATCGTTTTTTCGTGTACAATTCAAGCTCGAATGGATTGATGACATTAAATTCCTGTACGGGTTTAATCTCGCAGACAGTATCCTTGATCAACACTTCTAATGGAGCGAAGAAGATTCTAAAGTTAATTTCGTTGTAGTTCAGTTTGTCGATCAAAAAATTAGGCATTTTATCGGATATCACCCAGACGTTCTTCTCGCGATCGATTTTAATATCAGCTGGGAAAATAAGCGCTAAATCATCCCGATCAACCATGGCAATATTTTCTGGCGAATAGGGTTTGTCTGAATTCCAACAACCAACGCCATTACGGTCGATTAGGTTGAAGAATTGCACACCAGAATCGTCCATTACTCTTGACGTGGTGTGTGCCAAGGGTCCGCGTTCTTTAAGAACCGTAAAATCGTGGTAACTGTTTTCGACTTTGGTTGAATCACGAAGAATTTTCGTTGATACCGCAAACTCGCGGAAACTAGCCAATGGGGAGAAGTGCATGAGGCGGTAACCATCAGGTTGGATACGTGTGAGTGACATACCAAAGATACCTTCTTCACCCCATTGGAAGTTAAGGCCTCCAATGTTAAAGTCTCCGCGGAGAGGATCCGGCATGAGGAAACTGTGTTCGAACCGCCAGGATTTGTTTTGTTCCCAACTGTAAGCGATCAAACCGTAGCCTAATTCGTCACTCATGTATGCAAAAGTGTCTTCGCAAGATTTACCGATGTCGATAGCAATGTTTGCAATAAAAGTATCTACATTAGTGTCTTCTTTCCTCAATTCGTACCTAAATTTTTTTTTTTTTAATTATTATTCTGTTTTTTAATCTTATTTTTAATAATTACCGTCTGATTCTTGTATCGGTCCTTAAATCAAATACGTTCAAGGCATATGGGCATGGATTGGTTGTGGTGTTACCAATACCGAAAGTTCCAGTATCCAACACCCAAAGACGATCACATTCGTCAGCTTTCAAACGGTAAGCTGTCGTGAATCCATTTTCACAATTTCCTACTTCGTTAGCTTCTAAGCTTGGGTATGGAATTAAAGGTGGTGATTCTGGGACGCCTTCATACAAAGGGATATAGTTTAATGTCGAAGGAATACCTAGAAAAAAACATTCAAAGATTATAACTCAGTGTAAATTGTGAAAAAACAACGCGTGGAATGTGTACGAGACATTTTATGTAAACGTTAAATAATTCATCAGCGTGATTGCTACGTTGCATTACAAATCAATTTGTAATCAAGGTAAATGTAAGAATTAAAGGAAACATAACAAATCATGATACATAGCATGACGTTGTGATTCCAGAATGAGTAGTAAACAAAATACTTGCTTGTAGAATTTTTTGTTTTGTTTAGAATCTGCTCAGGTGATCAAAATATTTTCCAACAAACTAACTTATTTGATACTTAATCTTTGCATAATGATATGCTAATGTTTAAAATGAAAAATGATCTAATACGAAATTGTTGAATTTGCAGGCAATTTATAATTAAGTAACTAATGCACATGTTGCGTGATAAGATTACATTTCCATGTGTCAGACTATTTTTGAGTTTAAACGAAATGCATTAGCAGCGTCTGAATGCAATTTGTAGATACTTATTTATTTTCTTTGCATTAATTGAAAGAGAAACTTAACATTACAAATTTTTAGAAAAAAATCTGGAGGCGATTATTGGTTTATAAGATTTGTACTGCGTTATTGCGCCAGCCAATGAGCGCTGTCGCTACCGAATGCGTGCAAGCGAGAGCGCGTCTACCAACCTCAAAATAAAACAACGTGCAAAAAGAATAAAAATGAATACGTAAAAAATACTTAATTGCGTGGTATAAACTCATTACACGTTTGAATTTAAGCGAAATAATTTATATTTAATTAACTTTGGTGTTTGATTTACATCTCAAGTTAGTATCCCAGTACACGAATAATACTAGCGATTAAGTCGAATAATAACATTTTATTGCTCATATTATTTCTGTTACTTTATTTGACGTGAGTGGATAATTATACATAATTAATTCCTTATGTTGCATACCAGAATATCAATAGTAGATATAGTATACTAGGTGTGCTGTATGATTAATGTAATTTTTTTCAACGTTAATTATTTTGTAAATTTTAAATCCGGTTTACCTAGGTCTATTTTTTTTTATAAAATTCTGTTTAAAATAAGTTGTTTTTGACAATTCCAAGCATTTTACTTTCGTTTTAATTCAATAAATTGTCAATTAATCCAGAAATAAATAACTGATCCATGAAAGAATTAGATATCATAAAATTTTATTGTAGCATTCAAACATTGTAGTGAAAAGTTGAGGAAATTTAATTCAACGAATCATAAAATGCATTAAATAATTAAACTCTATATAAGCCGTAACCGCATTACTTTTCTTCTGTTTTCGTTCTTCGTTTACGTTTCTACGTTTGAGAGAGTAAACACAAGTAATGAGACATCAAATAAGTTGGTTAACTTAAAAAAAAATCGAAGAAAACAACTGTCAATTCTGTTAAAGTTAAAGTAAGAGGTTAATTGCTTTCAGTAAAATCAAATAAAATAAAAACAAAGTTAAGTGCTTTTAACACGTCAATAAATCATAATATTTCTATGATAAATATGGTTGCAACCTAATTGACATAATGTTTTATTTATACTTATAGATTGTATACTAGGTGTTTTAAAAATGAGAGGTTTTGAATTTTTAATTGAAAAAAAAATTGAAAAATTGAAACTTTTGGGCTTTTACAGTGCTTCTTTAATTTTTTTAAATACTACAAAATAAAACGTAATAATATTAACGTGATTTTATTATACACCTTAGTAACTAGTTTCAATAATTTTATTAAAGCGATTTATTTCAAAATTGCGACAGTACAGCGTTTTAGCGATTACGAGTTTTTTGTTTTGAGATCTACAGATATGGAGCTTTGCAAAAAGCATCGCTAGTGGTTGTTTATTCAAATAATTAACTTTATTGTTATTCAAAAAGTCAAAACTGTTTCTAGAAATAACCGATGCCGAACACAAATAAATTGTAATCAAACACGAATGATTGTAGATGAATAAATTTGATGTAAGTATGATTAAGCATTAGTTATTACATCTATAAATTCTTGCTTCTAAGTAAACAACTTTTACTTACACAATTTACGCGTGTTTGTGAATATTGTACGTACATACTGTGTGTAAGAACAAATCGCAGGAATACATACTTTCAATTTCTGGTAAAAACAAGAGTTGTTGATAAGTACAGTTTTAAGGTTTATATGTAAAGCAAAGTCTTTCTCTTACAATCTTCAAGTTCTCTAAGTAAAAAACAAATTTCAGAAAGAAACAGAAGGAAAATTTGTTTACAAGTGACATCTGCGGTGTCTTTATTAATACTCGTTGATTATTGGTACCAGGAAAGAAAGCACTTAACCAGGAAAACAAGAAAACCCAAAACAAGATTAAAACAATTTTAATATAAAGTTATATCAAAAAACATATTTTAACTTTTAAAATTAATTACACAAATCTTTAAAAAATGATTTAATCGTTGTTATTGATTACTATAAACTCATAAATATTTATAATATTCTTTATTTATTTATTTATTTATGTGTTTGTACGATTAATGTGTTCCTGTAAAGTAGGCGACTTAATTCTAACAATTCGACTTACCTCATTTAAGGTGACTTTGTCTGTTGTCACATTTATATTATTATTCAATAGTTACTTGATTTGTTTTGACGTTGTACTTACACTCGTAGGTGTTTTTACTTGGTAAGAATTGCTTAAGACTCTTAACAGTTTTATGGAATTTGACTTGAATTATTTCATTCAATAGAACATTCAATAATAATCTAAATCTCCACACGAAACAAACACAAAAACTTAAAGATATAAACACAAATACGCGGTAAGTGTTTACTATAACTAGCTACTAGTTACTTGTATCTATTTCGAGTTATTCAAATCTTTTGATTGCACTAAAACTTTCGTAATTATGGCGTACAAGCGTGTAGGAAACGCACGCGAGGAAAACATGCAACAATATACAAAATATTCTTTGTTTTTAACTTTAACTTAAAACTATAATAAAATAATAAAAACAAAAATTGAAGAAAAAAACTCTTAGTTGCTGTAACTGATGACCATGTACATTTATCAATTCTTTGCCCAATTAATCTAAAAATTAATTCATAAACAACACGTGTTGGGTTTAATGGTTTAATCAATAAAACATTGACTATATGTCCAGGCATTTCAGTGCTAACTAATTGGTATCGTAATTGCGATTATGATCCGCTTTAAAATGCAAATATCTATGCGTATCGTTACGCATTCTGTAAAAACTTAACTAATACTAATACTGAATGCAGTTATTGATACCAAGTTTAAAACGCATAACGCATTTTATTTTAATTGGCAAGACTTCTCCATTATGCAACTGCAACGGATTTAATTTTAATCACCATGAGTTTAATTAGCGCATTGCTGTGTTAATGTGCTAAATATATTCAAATCTATACAGTTAAATCATAGTGATTTTAAATTACTGCGTTTTTATTCTGATTAAAATATTAGGTAGAGTATAATTGTATAAACTTCCGATTATTAACCTTAAATTTAATTTAATTAATTTAATTTTAATTATAATGTTAACCTTAATTAGTAAAACAATAGACTAACAAATACTAACAATATTATTTTGTTAACGTTGTTAGTTTTTGTTTTATTTCCGGAAATAAAATCTAAAATTTTTAACGTTTACAAATCCGAAATTTTTTACCCAAAAACTTGGATTTTTAAATGATTATATCTCAAAAATTATAATTCTTAGATCTAGTTTTGTTTTTGTTTTGAATAGATAATTTAATTGACTATTTAATTCAGTTTTTAATAAAATTATATCTTTATTTATAGACAGGTGACACATTATTTAGTAAAACTACTCAAAACTTAAGCATTTTGGCTATTTTTGTCTCTAAAACGATATTAATTTAATTAGTAGCTGATGTGTTTTAGTATAAACCAATTACTTAATAAACTACTTAACTACCTATATTTCCCAAGGACTTTTGATACAAATTAAATCAAGACTTTTTCAATAGATAACTTGAAAATTCATAATTTAAAATATTTAGATATTAAACAGTTTTGCACCAGTATTAATAAAAATTTGTTATCATATTCCAAAAAAAAATATTTCTAATACCCAAAATAAATTTTGGAAGAGTTATTATTTGCTAAATAAATAATCGATATATAAATATATAGTGGAATCAATTCAGAATTTTGTACTACTTGTAAATGGAAAAAGTTAAACAAAATCAATTATTTTTCTAGTAGTTGGCACTCACGATAAAATTTATTGATTAATAATTAATCACGTTAAACAATTCGTTGTAAATTAACGCATTAAATTTTCAAGAACAAACAAAATTGAAAATAAATTTAAAACTTAGAAAGTTTTAACGTTTTAACTACGTGAAACAGAAACAAAAAACCTTGAAAATAATAATAATTAAATGAATAATTACTTTATTTGTTTAAATAATAATTTATGAAATCTGTAGTTGACTATTATTCAATACAATTCGAACGATTTATGTTAAGTGTTGTAAGTAGTCCAAATGTTCAAAAAAATTAAACGTTGAATGTCAAATTAATTGCATAAATTTGTGATTTGTGATTCCAATACTAATACTTACTCAACATAGACACCTTTAGGCTGGTAAAGGAAGTGAAGAAAACTTGTTTTTACCATTTTAACATAATTTTTATCTGCATCTTATTTTGGTATTAACAAATTCAATTGATTTGTACACAACTATTACAACATCAAACAAATTCAAATATTTTCATTTGAAAAAAATTTGATTTCACTTTTTAGCATTTTTTGCAAAATTTACATATTGTTGCATAAAAATAATCGATTGAGATTAAACTAAATCACCGAACTATAACAAATTATGCAAAGTTTTTTTGTTTTTTTTTAATCATCGTTATTACTAATTTATGATTTGTTGTGACATTTCGTAATTTTTAAATTATTAATAAGTTAATTAATTAATTAATTAATTAAATAAAAAAATGTATACTGATTTAATCAGAAATATAATACAGTTTTAAGTTGCAACAATTGAAGCGCAATTAATTTTTTTCCTATTACACAATGCAGGATTCTGTGCGATAGTTGACGATTTGTGCAATTGACGCAATTTCTCATTATACCAATTGCATTTGGTTGCAACAACACGTGCTATTTAATTCAACATATATTTTAACATCAACCAAAATTTGTTTACATAATTCTTACGTTTTTGACATTACTCATGTCATATCAAGTCAAAACAAAAAAAAATTGTTTCAATTTTTAAACAAGAAACAAAAAATATCTCAAGTATATAAATATTAATATTTACCTGCCATCCATCTTGGAACAGTAACAAACAGTTTATTATTCCATACTTCTATACCGACAGGTAAATTATTTTCTGGTATAAACCTGCCGTTCATGATCGCCTGCTGGCGGGCCTCCTCCGAGGGAAAAGCGTAATCGAGCGCTTTCCACCGGAACTGCTCTTGTAACTTGTACGCGGCGTGCACCGCGCCTAGCAGCATCACAACGAAAAACACGCGCAGCATTTTAATGCTTTACTTTATTCTAAACTTATTATAAATCTAAATTTAATTACAATACTTATATATAATAAATATTGTGATTAAAATGTAGGTGTTAGAAATGATCGCTATAGGCGTACGTTTTTGGTACAAACGACGCTTAGCGTTGTTTTTCACTGAATGGCTACTAATTAGTCGCGACGTGTTTTATCATTTACTAATTTCCCATACCTCCACCGTATTCCATACCACATGGTGGTAGGCATAGGAAGGCATATAACGAATTGATCAAGACGTGCAAGAGGTACAGAAAGTTTCGGTTTCTAGCATTGAGTTTGTGCTATAAGCGAAGCAAGTAAGGAAACTTGTAAGACTACACAGTATCAATCGTATCAAACAAGTTCTTATTGAATCATGTAATTTTTAATTAAAATTAAAGTTTAACTCTTTAATTCATCGTGGTAAATTGCACGTTATTTTAAAAATTTGCTCATGTCTTTTGTTTTTTGACCAAATTGTATTCTATAATTTTTTAAGTTTTGTTTACTTTAATTTTAAACAATGTAGTACCCTTATCAGGACAATGTACCCGTAATAATTTTCAATAAAATATTAGACCTCATAAAGCACAGAAACAAAAATTATTTAATATAAAATGCAAAAATTACTTAATTTAAATACATACCTCAATCGAAACTAGATCAATTATATCCAATTTCAACAAGTTTAGGGGGTTTGATTTATTTGAATTTCACAATTACCAAAAGTAATACTAATATATTAGTTTTGGCAGATTTCTTCTAATTAGAATAATGTGCCACACCTTCAACAACACCAAAACCAAACTAGAATCATTACAAAACTTTAATCTTAAACTTCTGATTAAGTAAACCAAACGTGGGATCAACTACCAGTAATCTAAATCTTATTTACATACAAATTTTGCAGAATCTAACTTTAACAAAAAAAATTAAAAGTTGCACAGGGTTAAAGTTCGAACAACTATTTATTATTAAACCATTAATGCAAATTGTATCGTTAAATTTCAATAGGTGTTGAAAGACTGGATAAATAAAAATTAAAATATTAATGATTTTCTTTGATTGTCCTTGGAATTTTTTTTATATTATAGAAATTTATCACAATTGATCAAAATAAATAAATTGTCAATCATTTTGTAAGTGTAAGTCATTTGACTTAAGTGTTTACTGATTGGTGAGTGTCAGCTAATTGGAGTGAGTGTAAATTGCATGAAATTACGTAGATTTATGAAACTTAAGACTATAAGATAATTATCGGTTCTTACATGCGCATGTGAATGTGACCAAACACTGCATTGAGTATGTCAATGGATTAATTGTTCGTGTACTCTGGTTCACTTCGGTTTCGTTTTCAATTAAGGTAGATCATAATTAGCGCCTGCGAATTATGCCCGGTTGGTTTCATCCTAAATGACAAAGTATCTCAGCTTGTAGGTTTGTGATTTATGAGATAAACGACCGATGCAAACTAAAAAAAATTCTGAATTCGGCCCAAAACAATTGAATCGGGATAATTCATCGAATTAGTTTGAATGCAGGAATGCGTGGAAATGTTGGAATATGGATGTACGATTCTATAATGTATCGAAAGTTGTAAATTGCAAGCTTTGGATTGTTTCAACGCTTGATTTGATCGAATAAATAAAATAATTTAACAGCCGCGATGATATTAGACGAATTTATTTTCGCAGAAGCTAAGGATAACAATGGAAGGCACTTGCCACGGAATTACATTGCGTTTTACTTTTATTCGCCTCGTTATTTGCTGCATATGGAGTCATTTATATTGCGTTGCATAAATTTGACACAGAATGCTTTAATTAATTAGTTGTGAACATGAAGTTGACGTTGAAATTATTTTTCAGCTCTAACTTGTGAGTTTTAAACAAAAAAACGAATTTAGGAAATAAACAATTTGTTATTTAATAAATATATTTGGTCATACATATAATTGTTTTTTAAATATTTCTGTTGCATATTGACATGTTAAAATAAAACCTTGCTCTACAAAGAAGTATTCTTATTTAGTTTGTATTGAAGAGAAAAAAATCAACTTTTCTTCATAAATCTTTTCCTTCATTTTTTTCACACGTTTCTTGTAAATTAATAATCTGGCACAAAAAAAATAACTTCATACTTCACGTGTTATTCTACCGTTATGTTGTAATGTGGTGAATGCATTCATGTCGTTTTGCATAAGCACCATGGCGGACCAGACTCCCGCTCGTTATTACTTCTTGTGTGGAGCATACGCACTTGTCGGGCGACATTAATCGACTTGGAATCGACATGTGGAACGGCTAAAATCGCCGCCAAGCCGAAACAAGTGGCGTGCGGGCATATTACTTAATTACTCGACATGGTCGACACGCTGTGCACGATCGGGAATAAGTGCATTAACGCGTGTTGCATTAATTATAATCAGTTGGGTAAACAGTCACAAAGTTAAAAATGCTGAAACCGAAAGTCATTGTTTGTTCTATTAGATGGAATTCATTAATCTGTGCTTTCTCGGTCAGTTCTTTTAAATTTCTTAGTCATTAAGTTTAAAACAAGCAAAAAATAGGATTATGAATAAGATATTTATTAAACATTTTAAGTGCTGTTAATTTACAATTAATAAAGAACTCATTTTTGGCGGTATTTGTTTTTATTTTGTTGGCATTTGTTTTAATTGAAACTTAATAGTGTAATGAAACGGAATAATTGCCATGGCAACGAAACGCTATGCCACGCCTTCTTGTACGAGGGGTGTTTGTAAAATAATAAACTAAAAAAACTTGCATAATTATTTCTCGCTGCTTTTATAAATAAAATAAAATTTTAATGACATTTTTCAGGAATTATCCAAAACAGAACAAAGCAACTTCTTAACATGCCCGCTTTCCGTACAAACTGTAATGGCATTAACATCTTTGGGTGCAAAAGGTGACACTTCAATGGAAATCAACCGCGGTTTAAACCTTCCTTCGAACCCTAAACTGATAAAAACAATTTTTAAATATTTAATGCCCCAATTACGTGGCAATGAATACTACGCGCTTACATCCGCTAACAAACTCTTTGCCAATCGTAATTTTAAATTGAATAAATCCTATCAAGAAATGGCGAGGAATATATTTGATGCAGATGTCGACACCATCGATTTCTCCTTAAATTACGAAGCAGCGCGTCATATCAACGACTGGGTGCAGGATAAAACAAATAATAAGATTCAGGAAATAATTTCTCCTGAAGATTTGTTAAAGGAAACTAAATTGGTTCTTGCAAATGCGTTGCATTTTAAAGGAAAATGGAAGTATCCATTTGATCCGATTGATACCATCAAGAGACCGTTCTATACCGCTAGACATGAAGTGCACAATGTGGATATGATGCAATTGACTGACTTTTTTAATTATTATGAAAATGAGGAATTAGATGCAAAGTTTTTGGAGTTACCTTATCAAGAACATGATGTTTCTATGGTGTTTGTTCTGCCGAACAAAGTGGATGGGTTAAAGGATTTGGAAGCAAAGATGGAGGAAGTGTTGAAGGATCAACCATTCAAGAAACAGCATGTTAGAATACAGATTCCGAAATTTTCGATGGAAACCACCATAAAATATAAACCTATTTTACAAGAGGTTAGTTTCAACAAATTAAGAAAAGCGAATTTATTTGAATGGTTTTATTTTTAGTTGGGCATTAAAAAGGTTTTCACTGAAGATTCAGACCTGTCAGAAATTTCCTCAAACGGGAATTTACAGATCAACACAGTTATCCAAAAAACTTTCATCAACGTTACCGAGACCGGTACTGAAGCAGCTGCTGCCACAGCCAGTAAGTAGTCTTGTCTTATCAGTAAATCAACATTTTGAATGTATCTACTTGTGTTCTAAAATGTTTATGTTGCTTTTGCACTAATCACTTTACTAATCTGGATCTCCTTCGCTCACTTCAAGGTGGGGTGATCACCCTGTCGATCCCGCCGGACGATCGCCTGGCTAAGTTACAATTCTATGCCAATCATCCGTTCCTCGTCTGCATAAAACTACCCCATCAGACGGATAACTCAAGCGAGAGATTGCCATTGTTTGTTGGCAGATTTAACGCACCCAGCACGTACGCCTAATTGACAAATGACACAATATGCAAACAAAACATAAAGGTGATGGCTGTTTTGGTACCAAACAATAAATCCTATAACATTTTCTTTTTTCAATTTTTTTGTTTACAATTTTACGCTATTTCTATATCTACTTCTCAAATCATTTTTTT
Organism: Atheta pasadenae; assembly: GCA_030264155.1. Lineage (NCBI taxonomy): Eukaryota > Metazoa > Arthropoda > Insecta > Coleoptera > Staphylinidae > Atheta > Atheta pasadenae. The sequence continues at coordinate 59,681 of JARJDS010008754.1, read as the reverse complement.
ACTCAAATACTGTGTAAATATTACTTGAATAAATTATTACTGATGCTCGTACTGCAGTTGTAGAGTATATTGATTACTGGGGGTTGATTAATTTTGTGTTGGTTGACTGGACGATGGACCACCCTTCAATTTTCTATCTGCGAATCAATACGCCTTTCGGCCACCATGTGCTTTTCGTGGGGCGTATACTCGCACCACTTTCCACAGTTTAATGTTTAAACAAAGGTTAAACACCCTCGACATACAAGGTATAAAAGATGCATGTTGAGGTTATGTACAATAATAATCTTTTTTTTCAAAATTCTAACCTGTACAATTTGTTTACGTATAATTTTAGTTTGATTATATTGGTAAGGAATGTTTTAATTGTATTTGTTTTTAATTTAGTTAATATTTTGGAACGCATCGGGGAAGAAGAAGTGTTTGACGCTGTGCCATTCATCGCTGAGCATCCATTTGCATTTGCACTAGTTTTGTGTAGGCAACCAATCGAGCAAACACCGATTGAATCTACAACCACTTTATCATCAACCACTGAAACAATTGATAAGGTTGAATCGGGCGAGTCGGCAGAGTCTGCTGAGAGTGGAGAGGTACCAATTGCTCGAGAAAGAAGAGTTGTTTTTGTGGGACGATACAATAAACCAAAAGTCATGACCAAATCAATCAATTTGTAATAAAGTTTGAAGTGATTAGGTCTTTATTTTCCACATTTACTTTCTAGGTTATCATCACTTTTTCTATATATTTGGTATAAGTTTGATTCTATTTTAATTGTTGTTTGCATGATTCAATAAATAAATACGTAGTAAAACAAAAACATTATACTTTACTTTTCATCGTTGAGTTATACCACCATAACTTAGATAACTTTGCAGTTGTTCCTTCCTTATTCACTTGGCCAATCCACTAACTGTTAAATAGCAAAAATTTAAAAAAACATTTCTGAGAATATGAAAATATTACTCCTGTCCGCTAACTTTTCAATCGTCCCTCGTAATTTTGAATTGCCTGCAGTCTCAAAAGTGCAAACAAAGTTGATTTTGTGATTAATAAAAACATCAATGCAATGAAGTACACATTAATTAAACGTGATTAACAGTTAAATAATACATTTTTATATCCAAAATGACAAATCTAAAGCCTGTTTTAACATTAAAGCAAGTAAGTTTCTCACTTCTATCTACATAACCTATAAATGAGAATAAAATCATATTAATAAAATAATAACTTACATGTCACAGTTTATGCTAAGACAAGAAGTGTTAAAGCTCTACCGGACAATATTTCGTACAATTCGCCAAGTGCCAGATGAAAGGAGTCAATTAGAATTAAAAGAATGGGCTAGAAGGGAGTTTCGAGAAAATATACATCACACTGAAGAATTATCCATAAAAATGTTGCTTAATTATGGTAAAAGGTGCCTAAGTGAATTACAAACAAGTCTCAGTTTAGCAAAATCATAAACCCCATAGTTTTTTCCTTATTACAGTTATAAATGAATAATAATCAAATTATATTGTTTCAGACATTGTTGTATATAAATATTTATCGTTATTGAATTCTATGCACAAATCATTTGTACTTTATAGTAAATATAAATAATAAGAAGGTACTAATTCAGAAATAATGGACTAGATAAATTAGTCACATAAATAAATCTTAATACAGTCATTAGTACAATAAAACAATACTTTATTTTTTTTTCCTGCTCATGTCAGAATCTTCTTCTACAGTTTGCACTGCACAACGACGTGGAAACCAGCCTCTTATCCGCTGAGGAACTTCACCCTCCCTTGTATTTTTTGTTACTAGTTCACCAAATAACCAATGTCTGAAAGTAAATTATTAAATAAAACAAAAAATAATTATGTTTTCAATAAATTACTTGTTCCATCTTGTGACCAAAACTTGGTCTCCCACAACTAATTTAATTCTGGGTTCATCTGAACATGGAAGTGATAAACATACTCGGATTCCTTGACACAGTGGAATCCAAGCACCGGATGCGGGACGTATGATGTGATATTGTTTAGTACGTTTGCGTTTTTCTGCTTTTTGTAATAATTGTTCACGCTATTTGTAACAAATTATGGTAATTATTATTAAGAAAAGATTAGTTTTACGTTTTAAATGTTAGCTTACTGTTAATGTATATTGATCACAAGTCTCAACAACTTCCCATTGGATCCCATCACCTATTGGTGCTGCACTCCAATTTAAAACTTGTTTGCAATTACGCCACCAGCCGAGATTATAGGGATAGGTGAACGTTTCCTTTGAATTCACACGTCGACGTATTGCTTTGTCTAGGATCCAGTCTTCGATTCCTGTTCTGTTGCGGATTATTCCGCGTACCTTAAATTTTATTTAATGCCAATTAGAAATTTAGAAATGTGGTAAAAAAAACACTGTTTTTATAATAATTTTTATAACTTACCTGTAAGAATAATAACATACCAACAGCAACAACAATACCAATTGCTAAACCCAATGCAGTCACACAAGTAATCAATCCTGATGCACTAAAATAAATTCTAGGTGCTTCTGGGGTATAGTACCTATACCAATTATAATACAATGCTTTGTATAATGAACAAGAAAGAATAGTTGTTGCTTGCATGCATCCAATGACAGCAAACATTAAAAAATATGTAAAATGTGCTTGGTTGCCCCAGCCAACACAATTGTTGATCCATGGACAGTGATGGTCCATTTTGATGATACACCTACCACATTTTTGACAATGATGTGATCTTGGTGCTTTATATCCTTTACAAACTGAACAAAACTGTAAAAATTGTTTAACATCTTCATCTTTCTGTGAAGAATAAATAACAAGTTAGCACAGAATAATACGAAAGTAATTTAACTGCTACTTACTGGTTCCCAATTAAGTGGTAAATGCCCTGGTCCATGAAATACAGCAGATAAAAAGTTGTAAAGTGTAAAACCCGAACAAACCATAAATGAAGCAGTTAAAAGCAAGCCTTGACTAGTATTAGGTGGCCATAATATAGTGCCACAATGTATGGTCATACCAGTAACAACCTTAATAATACCTAAAATAATTATTATTTATTCAGTTTGGTGTGTAATTATTTAATAATAAAGAAATTGATAGCTGATTTAGTGTGAGAGGTTATCTTACCAAGTGCAGTAATTGGACCCCAATGTTTTAACCTGGCTAGCGGTCCAACGCACATTTTTCTTATTTAATTAATACTACGTTATTTATAGACTAATTGTTCATTGTTACAGTAATTTAGAATCCTTTCGTGGTGTTTAAAATGAAGATTTCTAAAACTTAGTGGTTAATGAAAATGTAAACACAGCTTAGCTCTATACATCGCGCCTTTTTGGTTGCCTACGTTAGAGCTTTCGTGTATATATCCTATATATCTTTATATAATGTTAATAAAATCAAATAATTATTAAAAACAAACAATATAACGGATCACATCATATATCTTTATTTTATTCTCTATTACAATTATTTTATTGACTAAATTAATTTACCAGTCTATCTCAATAATTAAAAACAAATCTAATTCAAACAAGTTTCAACCAAATCGTATAAAAACAATGAAACAACAACAGTAAGGTACTGCACAAGCAAATGAAAGTAGCCACCATCCTCGCCTTCTCTCTAGGCGTATTAATCATTAAAATATCCACCAAACAATTAGTAATGTGTTGACCATCCATAAACAAGCACGGTATCACATTAATCAACGCCAAACCGGTAGATATAACAATGATATACTCTAAAAACTTCATCACTACATCCGGAAATAACAATTTCGACATCCAATGTTTGGGAATAAACGAACTCACCGTTACCGTTTGAATCAAATCCCCAGGATGTCCAATATAAATAACATTATCTCTATCTTTTAACACAATTGTCATCATAGTTGTTGCATTATCTAACATTGGTTTAATACAATGCAAACCTTTACTACATTCGATATTTGTAATTCCCCCACATGTGGTAACCGCGGTTTCCACCACAGTCCTAGCTGGAAGGCAAACATGTGGGGGGATTTCAAGAACCCCATCATTATGATCAACATACTCAAAGCACAAATGATCAAATTTGCCCTCATCACAACAATCCAAACCGTTTGCTGTGTATTTCAATGGAATACTTTCATCTAATTCGTGAACAGTGTCTGCATGAACGCAATAACCACGTTTGTCAACATAAGCGCGATGCAAACAACCGACAAAATCATTTTCGTTGCTAATTTCACATAAATTAATTTTAGTTATAATATTACCAACTTCCAAACCTTTTAAACCTAACAAAGGACTGTTGGGTTTGATGTCTGTAACAATTATACCTTGATTTGTAGAAAAAGGCATTTTGTAGATGAATGGTAAACTACAATACAATAAATATGCTATCAAACTTAAAACTAAATTATGCCAAATACCAGCACATAGAATCCTTAGCGCTCTCCAGGGATTTAATGCATTTAAACGCTCTGAGCTTAAATTAACATAAGCCACTGGTAAAATATATAAAATATTAATACCAACATTAATGATATGAACATCCTCTTTGACTGAAGCTATAGCATGTCCTAATTCATGTATTATACTACATAATATTAAGCTTAAGCTGTAATAACCAATCTCAGATGCAGGTAAATTCAAACCAGGAATTAAAGGTTCAATTACCAAACTCGAAGATGAAGATTTATATCCAAATGTTTGACTATAACTTGTCATGAAATTTTGAACTAAAGCTATTATTAATAGTAAAACTGATACTGGCAGTATCAATAGTGTTATGTACATGCCCCAAGTAAACCAGATGCTCCATTGTGTAGGAAAATTACCCCATCTTAGGAATATTCGGTTGAAGAATGTTGTTTCCCATTTAAGTTGGAAAAATTTTATTTGTATGCCTGTACCATTCAATAAATTTATATATGGTTTTAGCATACAACTCTAAAAAATAATTACAAGTACTGTATTTTATAGTTGTTTACTTCAATTATTTGAATTAATTACCTTGAAAAATACATCAAAGAATAGTAATACACCATAAATGACTGCAATTCCGCAGAGTACGAAGGTAAAATCCATGACTTCAGATATAATGTCGCAATTTCTCTCAAATGTTAACTACATTTTTGTTTTAATTTATAGAATATTTAAACGCAATCAAGAAATTAAGAGAATTGTAAACTTCCAATCAATGAAAATAACCAACAAATGCATGCTGCATTATACTCTGCAACGTGATGTATGCAGCCCACATTGCTCATAATTTATTGAAGCACAAAACGACTTTCTTTAGTTTTTGCAGTATTTATGTAATTAATCCAGGTGAATACTGTTTTACATATTAATAAAAGACTAAATATATTTAACGTGTACCTGATTTTGGTATATTTTGTCTTTATGTTGTTTTGTTCTGTGTATCCAACAACGTTTAGCTGAAGGATGACGAAGTAATTCAAATCTTTTTACATTGTTATTTTTTCAAAAATGATCTAATTAATTACTAAGCTGCATATGGAATTAATGAAAATGTGTGCCGAGCACATCACTTAAGAGTGGACTAAGTGAGCAAGGGACGTTGCACAGAATACTGAAGTTAATAAAGGCGTGGTCCCGTTTGCTATTTTGTTTTTTGTAGATTATGTTGAAAAATATAAATAAGTCTGTATCAACTACATAATTTGCTTTAATACTTTGTTCCACATCTTTATTAAACAATCATCCTATTAGAGATAACAGAATAATAACAAAAAACAATTACCTAATTCCTATACTTTCTACTTAATTTGCTTATCTATAATTTACGGGAATATGCTATATCTATATGGTTTTACCAATTCTCGCACTTTTAGTAATTCAGTAAATATCTTATCAATATTTTAGATTAGATTTAGTTTAGTTCAAAGTAATACATTGAGTGCAAAATTTACGATGAAAATGGACGTAGAACAAATTCGTCAACTTGCAAAAGAAGCTGAAAAAGAATATTCCGACGCTGTTAGGCTACGTGTAGAAGAGAAGGACGACGATGAAGATTCAATATCATCAGTTCTGGATGAAATTGGACAAGATGATATATTGGAACAACACTTAAATAGTAAACACCATGACGTTGTTAACGAAACACCAATTACCGATTTTAATAGCGAAACAAACAATGTATTTTACCAAGAAGAAATACCAGAACCTTTAAACCAAGATAAAGATGACTACACAGATAAGAGTGCTTGGCAATTACCATCAAGAACCAATTCAAGTTGTTCCAAAACCCCAAATTGTTCATCAAGTAGTGATTCTTCAATAATAGTTGAAGATAAAACAGATCAATTGACAAATGAAACAAATAACCATATTGCGGATAATGATATAAAATTGTAAGTTTTAACTAATATCATAATTAATTTATCTTTTGGTTTTAATTTATTTGTAGAAAATACATAGTGGAGGAACTCATCTCAACCGAAATCGAGTATTTGAAGAGTTTATATTTTTTATTAGAAGTAATTAACGTTTATTAATTTTTTATTGTCATATTTAATTACCTAAAAGTTTTAATCTATTTTGTTGTGTAATTTTTATTTTAGAATTTCTTGAAACCGATCAGAAATGCATTAAACAGAAAATTAAAAAGTGACATTAAATTGGCGGAGAAAATGTGTAACTACACGAAAATGATATATCGCCTGGGTACGAACTTCTTAGACGATTTAGTTCAAGTCCCAGTAGAGATTATTGGTAACATATTTTTAAAACATAAAGTATTGTTTAACATCTACACAAAATTGAGTACAAATTGGAATTCTTACATGAAAATTGTACAGGAACCTTTAGTGGATGAATTTATAAAGGTAAAACTTATCACAAAAACAAAATTTATGTTCTTAGTTAGTTAAACATTTATATTTTTTGATAGAAACTGGAAATAGAATCAAAAGAAGCAATGGGATTCAGTAGATACATGTTAAAACCAATGCAACGTCTCGCTAAATATGAACTGTTACTCAATCAAATCAACAAAAAGTTGTCCCACGTGTCTGTAACAATGACAGATAGTACAAATCATCAAATTGAAACTGAACACAGCACTACCGATGCTTGTACTTTCATTAAAGATGTTTTGAATCGTTGCAATACAATTGTAGCGTTAGAAAGCATCGAATATCAAAAGTATAATTTCGAAGAAACGGGTTACTTTATCATCAAACATAACCTCAAATGGAAAGCTTATAACAAACGAAATAATAAAAAGAAAGTACTTCCAATTGAGATGTTCTTATTCGAAAAAGTTGTTATCATTGCTATTGATATTAATGTAAGTTATTTATTTATTATTTATTTCATTAAATGTCAAATCCTTCAACAAATACTAATATTGTTTAATGAAATTTATAGGGATCCCTACAATTTCGGGATTCAATTTTACTATCAAACCTAACAAGACAAGATCACGTAGATTCGTTAAAAATCACATTAGAAGAGATAAAACCATCGACCGCAAAAAAACCGGCCCACATCATTCAATTAGAAGCCCCTAACGAACAAGCTAAAATCAAATGTTTAAAGTCCATAGACGATTTGCTTTGGACTCAACTGAACTACTTAAAACAAAAACAAATGACGAAGTACCAATAAGTATTACAAGAACTTTATGATCAGGTTCGATTTACAATAACTCGACAATTTACAATTTTTTTTTAAATGAAATCAAATGACCAAAATGAAGTATTTTAAATAAATTAACAGTGTTTCTGGGAGGGATTAACACTTCTGTGCGCCGTTCATGACAGCGTCTAGGATGAACAATGCGCAGAGTACCAATTCGAATATGAACGTCACGATTAAATTCGTTGGATAAGACCTGCTTCTGGAGGCTATACTTCCACCAACACTTACACCACCAAAGCTCCCCGAACCAGACGCTCCACCAGATCCAAAGCTGCCACTGCCAATACCGTTGAAACTGCCACTGCCGCCGACGTCGCCGACGCCGCCGCCGTGGTAATAACGTCTTCCGCGACCACCAGATTCACGCCCAGCAATGCAAAGAACGCAGGCTAGTAGAGCACAAATCGCGCCGGTGATGCCCACTGCCAGTTCATACTTATGGTCATCAAAACTCTTGACGCCGTACATAATCATCATGATGAAGTATGGTATAAAGAAATAGAGACATGCCACGAAAAAACAAAACGCGAATGTTGTTACATCGCCACAAAACATGCCATCGGACAGTGCGTACAGTATGATTAACACCACGCAAACAAGCTGTAACATAATAATTGTATGTATATAACATTTAGTAATTAGTTGATAAAATTGGGTCTTACGCATATACAAAATTTGATAATGAATCCTTTTTCTTTAAACACATCACAACCTCCCATCTTCACTGCAATTTATTTTTAGTTTTCTTGTTTAAAGCAACGTGGAGCTGCTTATCATTCAGCTAAATCAACATGAATGACACACATTCATCTATTGACAATAGTTATGGTATATTGTCTGATCTAACAAAAAAATACCATAGTATTTGTCTAATATTATAACATTTACAAGTATCCAAAGTAGCCATTTGTTATTTTTTATTGTCACATATTGTCATTTGTTTTTACTGTCGAACACAGTCTCGTTATCATTGTGTTTAATGTCAACGGGCAGCACAAGTCAGGTTGGCCGAGCGGTCTAAGGCGCCAGATTTAAGCTCTGGTTCTCGAAAGAGAGCGTGGGTTCGAACCCCACACCTGACAAATCTTTTTATAAATATATTTCATAATTAATTTAATTACATTAAACCTTTATATTTAAATGAATTATAAAATAAATCGTTTAATTAAAATACTATCCTATCAATATTTATATAAAGATAGATTGGTAAATGTTGTTTAATGGATAAATCATTAAAATACCAAACCACCTTGCGTGTTGTGTCTGTTATTTATTTCATGACAATCATGATGACGCTGATGACGCCGATGACGTCGTTTAATGGTAAATGTTACCAACCTGTCGGCGAGCATTGAATAAACGAGCAGAAACGTGTTACCTGTACGAGTAATTGTTAAACGCATACGTTTTGTGCGCGCAAACGTTCAAATTCAGTCGCGATTGTAATACAGTAATAATAAAACTTCTGTGTTCATGCGTGATAATTAGATAAGATAGCTTATTATTGATAAGAAGAGTTGGAGATAATAATAGCATTTGCGTTCAACAGTTGTGAGCGTTTCGATTTGTTTGAAACACTAATGCATTCCGATGAATGTTGTTCTAACTAGTTTGGAGTTTAGTTTCCTTTAAAGAAAATTCTGTGTAATTGCGGGTTGAGTGCATCTAATAATTGGTGTTTTTGGACCAGTAGCCGTTTTGTTTGTTATCGAAATGGCGCGCACAAACCAAAAAACATGGAATTTTTTTGTTTTGATTGCATATTTTGTGATTGCAACAACAACTACGTCAAGTAAGTTATTATTAATTGTTTTATTCATTGTGTGTATTGTTTGTTTATTAAAGAAACTGCAAATAAGAAAAAGAACTTGTAAAAACCAAAAGATTTAATGTAAGGTAATAAAATTCAAAAAAATTGTGAGTCATTTATATACTTCGATTTGACGTTGTTATTAGTCATTTTATAATTTTGTTTAAATATTTTTGTTTTGGTTTATTGATTCTTGCTATACAACGTTTAGTGACGTGTTCATTTAACCTAACCTAACCTAACGTAACTTTAAAGCCTAACAAGTTTTGTTTTATTTAGAAAAATTATCGTAACTTGTAGTTGTAGTTTCTTTCAACTATTTATTTGTAGATGCCTGTAAATTAAAATATTCCATTGGCTCATTAACCAATTAACCTTGTCCAATGTACTAGTCGTTCATAAACTTGTTACTTATTAAGTATATTTACTTACAACTACAACCTAAACCAGTTTCAGCAGCAGAAATTCCGTTGACTTTGGCCTCGACTGTTCCAACTTCGATTACCACACCAAACGCAACAATTGCCACTGATAAAAATGATAATAAGCTTGATAATAATAACATACCCGAAAATACATTAACAGCTAAAAATTCCACATTACCAGGAAATGAATTAAATCAACAAACTTTACCACAAAACTCCAACATTGTTAATCAAACTACTATCCCAAAGAATGATAACACTTCGTATGTTTCTGATACACCTAGTATTGATGATATTGCTGGATTAAACAAACCAAATGTGGAAGCTTTGGAAGCTGATGATCTGAATAAACCACTTCCACTTGAAGATGAAGACCTTGCTCGTACTGTATTTAACAATGATACCTTTGGATTACCAGAGAATTCGGATTTTGTCGCAGTGAATAAGAACAATAAAGATATTGATGAAATGCAATCCGGTAACAATGAAGATACTCGTAAATTAGACAACGAAGATAATTTACTAAAAGATGTGAATAATGATAAGTTTATTTTGGACGATGGTCCACTTGTTTCGCATACACAAGATGGTGGAGTGACGGCGCAGATTCCTGTAATTACAGCGAGTATTTTTGTTATTTTGTGCATCGTTGGATACACGGCGATGTTGATGTGGAGACGACATTTAGAGTGAGTAAACAAATTAATATAATTACAAGTAATTAATTTTTTAATTTGTGTAATAATTAAAATTATTTTTAGACGGAAATATGGTAATCGAGAAATGTTAGTTAATGAAGAATTTGATCCTAGTGACATGAGACATTTTTCTGTAAGTTTTATTGTTATTTTACATTGTTTTAATAATAAATATTGATTTGTTTTAGATATAATGGGATCAACAAGTCAAAGATATTAAAAACAAAGCATGTAATGTCAACAAAGTCAAGCAAATTAAGAAAAATAGTTCCTGGACAACGATAAACATTAATTTTAATTTTCATTTTATGTATTTGTGGGAATAACGTATAAACTGTGATAAAACAACAAAAACTAGTAAAGTGTATTCTAAGAACTATGGAAATGTGTTAATTTTACTTGTTTATTAGTTAATTAGAAAAAATGAATGCTTGGTTTAAAATGACGTCACAAACCGTTTGAGGTTATAGACGGGGTTGGAGCGCGTTGATGTCAACATTTTGTGCCGGTTGTGATAATTTTTTTAATGAAATTTGCTGGAATGGACGTTTATTTGATTAAGTAACTATCGGTGATGTTAATTCAAGAACAACATGACATTAATAATAACATTAACCTAAATAAATATAGCCTATTAAAAAAAAATATCCTAGGAACTAATTTAGTTCAGTATCTGTTCTCTGAAATTTGAAACTTTTAGAAGTTAACAATTGCTATTGAGAAGATGTACAATGAATTTTTTTTTATTTCTTAAGCAAGAAGGATGCAAACAAACACATTTTTATACATTTCCAAAAAGACCCAAAAAGACATATTCCAGTAATGAAAAAAATATCAGAACTAGATAATTTGAAGAATTCAACCTCCCGATTTTATGGTATATAACTTATATATATTTATCTTAATTTCAATCAAAGTATTTATATATAATGTGCATTTATTTAAATTACTTTTAACCATTTTCCTCCGCTATATATGTTTTGTCGTCTCTAGGTATACTAAACAAACTTAAACAAAAACAATTATATTCCTAATAGTTTTATATTTCAATAACAGATGCCGCTATATGTACCAGTTTTAATGTAAAATGTAAACTTTATATTATAAAAATTGATATTTAAGGTATCAGTTTATTTTTTATTTACTTTTAAAGAAAATCATGTTCAATCATGTGTAACGTAAGTGTTTTCATCCAATTCGAACACGTTTGGTTCCATTTTTCGACTCCAAAAGCTTTACTAGTGTCATCAATTCCATTGGAAACAACATCTTTGATGTCTATAATTTCTTCGTTCTCTCTCATCGACATTGGAATACCTATAAGTGCTCGAAGATAACCATATCTTGCATATTTTTTAATTTCTTCTAAAAATATCGAGTACGAATAAATTTCACTTATATCAAAACCTAAGATTTTACAATGCTTGCTAAGACTTTGATAGTAATATTGTAAGTATTTCTTTAATTTAGGATACTCTCCAGGCTTTCCGTTAACGTACAAAATAAATGAAAAATCGACAGCTGGAGACACCACCCAGATGTATTGAAAATCGAGAAAACATATAGAATTTAATTTGTTTTCCTAAAACATTTAATTTTAAGCAACATTTTTTCTTTTTGTCTTAATAGCACAAATACTTACAGAATATTTAAATAACATATTATTACTCCAACAATCCATGTGTGACACAACCCCAAATTCACCTTTGTACTCCAAGAAGTCTTCACAATAGTCTTCTAAATGATTTTCAATAAATTCTAATTTTTGTAACACTTTAACATGCAAAACATCATTATCTTGAAATAATTCTTTTGTTTGTTTTAACGCAGCTCTGTAATAACTATTGCACTCGTCATTTAGATTACAATTCTTTCCACCGTGAATATCCCTTAACCCTTGAACCATTTTTTCATAGACATCACGTTGTTTATGCTTTAAAGTCAGTGACAAAGCGTGCAAATGCCCGAACTCTTTCAGAACAAATTTAACATGTTCTTCATCTAAAAACAATTTTTTGTCGATCATTCCAAACCCGTAGGAACGCATATCTTCAAGGACAAGGACTTCTTTGCACGGTGTTGCAACAGCTGTTATAAATGTTGGAATTATTGGTAAATTATCATTATTAAAGTAAGTTGCTAGTTTTTTAAATTCGGGCATAATTTGTGAATAAAAATATATTTCACTTAAATACAATATTCGCACAGTCATGATTTCTCGATGGTGTTTATCTTCTGGAGCACATTTAATAATTAATTCTGTTGTGTTATCATTTGTTTTGTTGGTTATAATGATTTTGTAGATATAACTAACATACCCATCTGTTTTATTGCATCCAGGTTCAATTTTTATTGATGAATTTGTTGATAATAAATTTGAAAAGTTTTTAAGAAGAGTTTTCACTTGATTTGTTGTTATATTTATAGAAGAATCCATTTTGGAATATCAAATTGTAATTCTGTTAAGTAAAATTACAATGTTTATAGGTTACTGAGTAATGTCTAAATGTTGAATTACATCACATGACTTATGTTAAGATAAGTTAGTTAATATTGTAAACTTTACATAACTTATCATTAACAGCTTAAGATAAGAATATTATGGATAATAGTTAACGTAATACTTCGTACGATAAACTAAATTAAAGTAAAAATTATAAACGAAAACATCTTAGATAAAACAAATGAAAGATTTTTATTGGTAAGCATATAAATATCGACACAAGAAAGACACAACATTGACACCGCAAAAGACGTGTTGACATTGACACCATTCCCACAACAGACAACAACACAGCACACAAAAAGATGGCTGCAGAATCAACTACGTCATGCTCTTCGTCGTCTTCAGCTCTCGGCGAGAACAAAAACTTAAACAAAAACATCTTGGCCTTACCGCATAAGAATCACAACACTTACAACAACCAAGTTGGGTGTTGGTTTTGACGTTTTTTGTTACCACGACATGACAATGCACTTCATCGCATCAATCGCATCCCATGCAGGCGTCAATAATAAATGACTCGTTAAAGGTCGCGATCTTTTTCTTGCAATAGATGCAGTGGAAAAGCTGTAGAGAAAGTGGTAGATGCGGTAGATGTGCTCCAGTTGCTTCAGTTTCATTCGAACAGATGCTCGTGTGAGGTCAACACGAGAATGATGTGAGCCTCGGATAAACTTTCTTTGCAAGGCAATTTTTTTATTACTGGAAGTTAAAAAAACAACGCTACAATCTGGTAGACGTAAAGATTCATTGATGCGGACATGGACATGGAGGATAAAGAATAAATGACCGACGCCTTATTTGACCCTAGACGACCATCGACCATCATCATCTGATGGTCAAGCGATACTTTGACATTTGTGTCAATGCCAATCACATTAATCATTTGATGAAAAATCAATAAACTGTTTTCCTTTGAGTTTTTTAAAAGTGTTTATTCCAAAGTAGGTTTAAAACTTGTTTGTTTTACTTTTTATACAAGATATTACCAAATGAGTCAAAATTAATTCTAGATTTATCAATTTATGTTTATTAGATGCGTTAAATATTCTTGGTGAGTATTAGTGTCAAAGTCGAATGAATTAAAATTTGCCGACTGTGTTATTGTTACGTATTAGTGATATTTATTCCAAAAATATGACATAAATATGTAATAAGATAGTGAAAACAGGTTATTATATTTGAATTTGTAAATATAATAAACATTTACTTCTTACGACCGAATTTTTTACGCAATTTTATTAGAAATTCTAATTTTTTAGTTTTAATAAATTAATATATTTATTCTCACCCTTACCACACTTTTTAATAGCTTTGGACCCTGATATTTATTAATAATAATTACTTTATAGTTACATTGTGATTGGAAAGTAGATTTTCAACAAAATTTGTAACAAAAAAACTTAAAAAAATTAAGAGGTTACGCCACTCTAACAAAATTTATCAAAAAAAGTTTTTTAGGATTACTTTTTCAGTAATATTACCAAATAAAACAAAATAATATTAACGTGATTTTATTATACACATTAGTGACTAATTATAATAATTTTTTTGATGCGATTTATTCCAAAATGGCTGCTAAATAGCGTTTTTAGCGCGTTGGAACTTTTTTTTAAAGTCCACGGCCGAACAAAGAGCTTCTGTAATTATTTTAATCATAATAAACCAATCATTTTATTTTTATTATTTATAATAAGTAATAACTACTATAGTACGTATGATTTTTGCGATATATTGATTTTTGGCCAAAAAGTATGCTTTGCTAAAGTAAAAAATAAAAAACGTGCCATAAAATGATCAGTTAATTGTTAATAACAAAGAAACTACACTATATAAAACCACAATTCTCCGCACTTTTATAAACAATGTATATTCCAAGATATATTCTAAATTTCAACTCATTCGGTTAAAAATTGTTTGAATTATTTGTCTTTGGAACTTAAAAAATGCATTTTTGAGATAAACGCGTTTCAACTTTTATTGTTCGCTTTAATCCTATAGCTCTGGTAAAATCAACAAATTAACACTTTAAAATTAATTTATTCCTGTAAATTAAACGGCATATTATTTTTATGACTCTAAAGTATTGTTTAAGCAAAAAAATAATTTTTAGATTTTTTGAAAATTCTAGAATTTTTATTTAAATTCTAAATATAAATAAATTAAATAAACATTTTCATCAAATTCTAGTTGATAATTACATACATTAATTAAAATGGACCTAACATTAAATATAAATAAAACAAAAATTAAATTGAATAAAGTACCGTTATGTTTATATCAAAACAAGCGTGTAATACACATAAAATATTTATTTAGCAATTAGTTAATTAAATAGTCACATAGTCACAGTTGTTATTTAATGTTGTTTTTGATTCTAAAATATCATTATTCATAAAATCTTAATAATAACTTCTTAAATCTATTCTGCATCTGATTTTGTTTTATTTTTATTTCAATGAATTTAATATCCAATTATTCAACAACATTTATTATTAACATTTTAATAACAATACAATTCAAATCAAATTTTTTAAATTTCGTTATCGCGCAGATAAATATATTTGCCATAAATAAAATGATTATATCCTTAGTATTTTGTTATATTATTAAAAATTATGTAGGTACTAAAATATTTATCTTATCATGAAAATATTTCTTATCATAAATTTCTGTCATTAATTATTTGTTTAAAAATCTCAAATATGGTTTAAGTTATTAATTGAAAAAATTATTATTTGTTACATTTATGTGATATTATTCACTAAGTAATTAATTAATTCTGTGTAAGTAATTAATATAAATATGTTTGTTATATTATTCATCAAACATTGTTCTCTGTATCATCTGTTTCTGCCGTTATATTATTCTCATAACAATTTGATATTTTTTAATTCAAAATATCAATCCATATTTTTATTTTGCGCTTATTACTACATTTAATGTTTAATATTTTATGTTAAAATATTTATTATAATCATATATATGATTAACATATGATTGATGTTTAGGCCAACCATCAATAGAGAGACACGTCAATAAACAACTTATGTTGATTGTTCAATGTCAACTATTGTAACGTTAACAGTCAAATCCTAATCGTTTTAGGGTTGCATCAGCTGCGCACGTTTATTTTTTTTAATTCAATTATAATCAATTCACCGAAACACCCTGTAGATCGGTATAAAAAACATTGGTTCAATTCTTAAACAAAGCTTCACTTGATATTATTCAAACACAACCTTGACATTCGTTTGTTATATATTTTACACTCTTATACACATTTTCACCATTTACTAAGTAAATAACACATGACCTTCAATTGTTGTTTTGTTTTTTTGAAAACACAAATTTAAGCTCAAATGTAAACACAATAAAATGCGAAAACTTAAAGGCGTATAAAAGAAAAGTCTGCTTTTAATATTGATCTTGTCTGGACTTGAGTTCAAATAGCAGTAATTTATAATTTTTATTGCAGACATCAATTGTCAGTTTGTTTAATACAAGTGCAAATGACAGATACAAAATTATGCGCATTTTTTTGTAGACACACAAGTTATTGAAGTTTTCTTTTTGAATAAAGTTGAGGTTATGTTGCTTGAAAATCGTTTAAATTGTTTAACATTCCATTAAAGTTTGAGTGAGTCTAATTTATTATTGGGCAGTTTAAGGGTAATTTAAAGGATTTCTAAACATTGGTCGTAAATATTATAGATTTGGTTACAAATATCAAAATTATAATATTTTATTAATTGTTATCCATTCAATATATTTTTCTATTTTTATCGTACGGCAGCAGTAATATTAGATTGGTTATATTTTCAAGCTATATATAATTAACTTGATTTTAATTGTTTTATAATATTTACCAATTTTTTAGGCAAACGTCAATAATATGAGAAAATAGTTCTAGGGTATAAATTTGATATAATGTCTAAAGTCATTGCAAAAGTGACTTTATTAATTTTTTTATTAATTTAATTAAAACCGATTTGATACGTTAAAAAGTAAGACACGCAGGTGAGTGACAGCTCCAGACTAACTTCTACTAAAACCTTTCGATCTTGTTACCAACTTTTCCAACATTCATTCTCAACTTTGTTAACATAATATTTACTAATCACAAATTTTAATTTTTCAAATTTTCTTAACCTTAATATCTAAGACTAGTAGTACCCTTTTTGCCATTTGAAGGATTTGAAATATCTTAATGACTTAAGCATTATTTATTACAATAACGTTGATTATTACGTGTTCATTGCTAAGCTTTACAATTGTTTCAAACCACAATTAATTAGTGATATCATTGCTTAAACATGAAAACATTTAAACATCAAAACAGTAAACGCATTAAACGCGTTGGTATTTATTATAAATTAACCTCAGTTGAAACCCTAAATCTCGTCTAACTTTTATTTTAAAGCTTCGCATTACCACAATCTTAAACTTTAAACAAATCTAAACAACTTTATATTATTTTGTGTAACTATGTGTTTTTTGTGTTCTGTTTTCATTTCTGCCGGTTAAAAAATTTGTTACAATGTTAAGTATTAAATTTGTGTTTTATTTATTTATAACAATTATTATTGTGTCCTGTTTTCAAAAGTAGGACTCGTCAAATACGAAATTGCATCATGGCGTGTGAACAATTTTTTTTGTTTACTGCGCATGCGCACCAAATGACACTGTTGGGTGTCGTGGATCCAGAAAAAAACCAAAGCCACGTTCAAGTGGCGTCCAATGTTGTGTTGTTTAAACACCAGTGTTGTTATAAATGTACGATACTGCATGATCGTTCATGGGGGTTAGTTTACGGGTAGATGAATTGTTGTTGTAAAAATGCGACGATTTGCGCATGCTCGTTGATGAGGACATCATGGCGACAGTTTCGTAGTACCGCAATCGGCCGCAGCAACGGCGCGATTTGATGATGGCCATGAATCCACGTCGGTATTTTTTGTTGAAGAACGCATACAATATGGGATTGATGCAACTGTTTGATGCACCCAACCATTGGGCAATTGGAGTGGCGATTTGTAACATTTCTTCTTCCCAGGGTTCAATATCGCCACCAAGTTTAATGCGCGCAAAGATTACGTATAGTGGTAGCCATGATAAGACGAAGAGAATTACAACAGCAACCAGCATTTTGACCACTTTGACTTTACTTTTCTGTTGCATTCGTTCCATTTGGGCATCTTTCGTATCAGTTGGGATGTGTCGGCGCCATACTTTAATCCAGATCAAGACGTAGCAAAGAGTAATGAGAATCATTGGAAGGATATAGCAGCATACCATGTTGGCTATTAGAAAGTAGAGGGCGCCGTTGAGAGCGTCAGGCCAAACTTCTAAGCAGAGTTGCACGTCTGGGGCTTCTTTAAAGATGGTTACCAAGTCAAAGAAGATTGCCCATGGGAGCGTGGTGGATAGTGCGATGAACCAGATGAAGAGGATCATGATGCGTGCACGACGTTTTGTAATTTGGCATTTTAATGGCCACCAGATGGCTAAGAATCTGAAAATTAACAAAAAAAATTAATAAACTTTAAAACACAATACAAACTATCAAATTTTTGTGTAAAACAATATTTTCCCATAAAGATAAATCAATCTAATTGTTTTCTTTATAAAAATATAAACTATGAGTGATAAAAACTATCATAACCTTCAGTTTATTGTCAAACATTTGATCATTAAAAGCACCAAATTGTTTTAATGTCTCAAAAAAAACCATTTTTCATTGTTTCGTATTCTTAAAGTTTTAATTCTTAAACTTTATTGGTTGTAACCACAAACCAGACAAAGCAGGAAGGAAACAAATGTGTACGAAATGAAATTCACAGCGACAAAAAGGGCCAAGGCTTACGCGATCTACGAGAAGTCGTAAGTCATGTGCGGACCGAACGACTCCGAAAATTATAGACTCCGGAGGTTGACAGCAATGGCAGTGTTATTATTTTTTGTAGCCGGAAAACAGCGAGCTCGCTTCCGGCCTGCACTTTTGGTTTGGGTACGCTCATGACCCGATTTTAGCCACTGTCACACATTAATACCTCCTCGCATGTCCTCGACAACGAAATGCAAACGATTTCTGCAAAAACCTAACCTCAAAAAATGCAATATGGCGGCAACGTAAATCATATTTTATGAGACTTGTCCTCTCTTAAATCACTTTTATCAAGGAAATGACAACAAGATGCAGGGATAAAATTTGTTTTAATCTTGTTAGGGATTTATTTTGTTTCAATTTAATTAATTAATGTTTTTACGCTAATTAAAAGGTGCTCCTAGGTTGGAATTATGTGATTGTTATTATTGTTGTTTCTTGTTGATGCTGTAACTCATGCAGCTCTTGAAACTTGTAGTAATTGCGCTAAATTCACGTTCAAGTTTAGTTAAATCTAATTAGTAGTTGGGAACTTTTGCGAATTGCGCACCTGATCATTAGCCGAGTTAATTATAAATATTTAACATTTAAGCTTTGCACATAGTTACCATTTTCAAGGTGTAAATAAATAAATATTTAAAAGTTTTTTTTGACAACAACAACAAAGTTCTAAGTACCTAATTCACACGTAGGTCTTTAATTCGTTACCACTTAGGTTTTGAACAAGCGAAAGAAACTGAACGAATTTGCGTCACATCGAAAATCACCGAAAACGCAACGCATCATCAGGTTAATTTCCTTTCATCCCCTTCTTTGTCTTCTAAATTGCGAAATTGCCAAATTGCTAATAGCAAATAGCAAATACTCGAATGGATTCGCGCCAATGTCGCAGTCTGTGACTAATTCAATGCCAAGTTCATTTTCATTTCGACTCTTCACTCGCTCTTACAAGGGAAAATATTCAGCATTGGCGTTTCTTTTCTGTGCCTTTTATCTCCGATCGTGCTGTCGTTCTTTTGCGACACATCACATTGGATGCTTGAACTTGAACCGCTCGTTGAACTCTGCGGCTTTTTGCGTCAAAGAAGGTCGGAAAATGTTGAAAAAAAAGCATGGCACTTTGAGTGAATAAACGCCGCGCAATGCTTTCCAAAGTCAAGTTTATTTATTGATGAGATTATGCAATTACGGACCTTGGAACGTTTAATGCTGGGGCGTTTTAGATTTTAAAAGCTTTCCGATATTTTACGTTTATTTTTAAACTCATTTTCTCGGGAGAGAGGAGCGCGTTCAAGCGCATTTACACTCATTTCGCAATCATCGCTAAGTAAATCTTATTAATACTAAATAATAAGATTAAAGAAAATCAGAAAACATCTGAAGTTTATCATACCAAAAATTTTATATATTTTTTGATGAACTACATAAAACTGGTTGCATTGTTTGATTAAAAAACTAAAAAATATCCAGAATCAAGAACCCAGAAGTTTAAGATGCATATCTGACTAACTTATCTATTTATATTTAATAATTAATTTATATTTATTTTTGTATGAACTCAAGGTTTTATTGATTTCATCAGATTATCTGACATAAACTACAAAATCAATTTATTTACGATATGTTTACGCTTGAATACACTTTATATGTACTTGAATTTAGTATTGAACAAACATTCATAAACATTTACTTCCGGAAATATTAATTAAAACTACAAATTTACTTATTTACTTTCTGAAAGATTGCTAAACAAATTTTAACGTTATTGTGGTTGTAATTTTGCTGCGAACAATTTTAATTGGAACTTTAAAGTTTTAAATATTTACGTTGTTTGTTAACTAATTACAAATTAAGCTTTTAATTTGTCAGAAACGTCTAAATCCGCAAATATACGCAAATAATAAAAACAACAAATATTCCCATCGTAAACAAATTAACATATTAAATTATTAGTTTGTGTAAATTAATAGCTAAATAGTACGTAGTAAGTTTAACCTTGACTTAAGTCTTGACTAAACTCTTAAACTCTTACTAGTTGTGTATCTCGAAACCATGAAACCGTGAATATTTTTTTATTTATGCAAACTCAGTATTAGTGAGTTAACAAAATATTTTACCATACCATGAATTTTAACTTCAGCAACTTTTTGTATATAAACCCAACTGATCGCCGAAGTAATCATCCAGTCTTTGCCTAATCTTCAAAAGCAAAACAACCAAAACCCCAAAACAAAATCAAAATGTTCAAATTCGTAAGTTATTTTTATTAGTTTAAAGTAATTAAAGTAATTTTAAGTTAATTAATTTTTAATTTTGTATTTTAGGTCGTTCTCGCTGCTTTGGTCGCTGTTGCCGCCGCCGCCCCCGGCCATATTGTTGCCGCCCCAATCGTTGGTCATGCCGTCTCCACCAGCCATCACTCGTCTTCGGTCGTACACCACGCTACTCCAGTAGTTAAGGCCGTACCAGTTGTTCACGCCGCTCCAGTCGTCCACGCTGTCCACGCTGCTCCAGTTGTGCACGCCGTCCATGCCGCCCCAGTCGTCCGTGCTCATCATGTTGTTGCTCCAGTCCATGCCGTGCATGCCGTGCATGCCGTCCATGCCGCCCCACTTGTTCACCATTTTTAAATTATAACTTAAATGAAACTTAAGTTTTAAATTTAAAAAAACTGTGACGATGTAAATTAAATTGTAAAGTAAAACAGTAATTAAATATCGAATTAATTAAGTATATATCATGTCTTTATTTAATATTGTACCCAACAAAAAAATTTAAAAGTTAAATTTTTTGATTTATATTCTAAGCAAGAAGCAAAACCGGGTGTTGTTGAACTTTATTGCAATCGATGCCAAAGACAAAGGTAAACTTCTATTTTCCGGAAAACGTCTCCGGAATTTTCGAGTTTACAAGTGTCACAAGTTATCTAAACTCGAAACAACAGCTGTGGCTTGTGTGCAGACAGCTGCATGTATAATAAATCACCACATATTTCAGTTTTTTTGAATACCAACTTACAAAGTGATATAAACAATATTGACTACAAACCACCAACGTTCAATTTTCTGTTATTACTTTATTTAAATTTTCATAGCTTAGAATTACAGCATTTGTTGGTCAAAGCATACAATGAGAACATTACAAATTGATAATGTTGTTCCTATAGTCTTGAGAGCAAAGTGGAGTATTATTCAAATGAGTATTGATGTGATACTAATTAACTGCTGTTGCATAGTTTCCAACAGTTAACGAAGTTGTAGAGTTGTTAACATGCGGGTAAACGACACGAAATGTGGTTTTAACTCATGCAACTATTGAATTAATAATTTCGAGATGCGCTCAACAATTAATTTGAAAATAAAGTTGTAAAATTGTCACTCAAATAGAGTTATGATACTTTTTATGTTTAGTTTTGATTAGTATAAATCATAACAAACTTTATTAATGATATTTTGTAACAAATATTTATTAATTCTTCTTTATTCATAACGGAATTTAACCGAATTAGATAATTTTTTAATTTTCCGAGAAAGAAAAAAAACAAAAACCCCAACAAACCTTCTGCGACTACAAAAATTTCAAGAAATTGTTTTTTCTTTAGGTTACTGACAACTATAAATTGAATGATTTGAATCGAAAATATCGGGAAATTGCTTCGATTGTTAGAAAATATTACAGTTAAAATTGATTTTGGGCTGGAAGATTTTCTATGATTTATAAAATGATATTTGAAAATTCGTTTTAAAAAAATCCAAAAATTGTTGACATGATTCCACCTCTTAGTAAGTTAAGTTTTCGTATAGTATACAAAAATAGGTAATTTTTGTTTCATATCAACTTCGATAAAAATAAAATCATAGATTTCTTTCAAAATAACATAAAAACATGGCGCTAACTTGATTAATGGATTTCGTTGTATAACCTTCATTCCAAATTCAAAACTATTCAAAACTTGTGTACTCTTAAGATCTCGTCATCGGTCAGAGGTGTTCGATCCAATGGCAAACACAAACACGAAAAGGCAGAAATTGCATCGTACGACGCCGGGCCATAAATATTCATAAATTCATGAGCTTGGGTTTCATCATCGTTCATTCATTCTTGATTCGTTTATAATCTTAAATCTTTCGATATCACATGCTCCCTCGTCTCCCAACGTCTTGGTATTGCTACTATGCTATTGCATATTCGTATATTGATTACTGAGCTTGCTTGACATAAAACCGACGAGGACGACCTTCTCGTCGCTGTTGGCGTCCCAGCTTGAGTCTCAGACAGTAAATCGAACCCAAATGTAGTTTCAAGTGCAACGACAATGGGACTGGAATTGCGATGATGAAATACGCACTACAAAGTAAGATTTTACTTGGAGTTTGTTTTAATTCAAGTTCACGAACACAAAACGAGTCAAGAAAGTGGTATATAAGCAGCAAAATTTGCAGGAGACAACATTGTGAATTCAAACATTCATACCAACCACAACTACTCAATTTTCTTTGGTCTGCCGAACCGAAAACAAACAAAAACTATCAAAATGTTCAAATTCGTTGTAAGTATTTTTTTTTGGGAATTACATTTTTTACAAATAAAATATTAATCATTAAATTTTTTTAAAGGTTGTATTCGCCGCTATTGTTGCCTACGCCTACGCCGGACTTATCGCCGCCCCCGTGGTTGCTCACTCTGTCGCCACCAGCCATCAATCAGTTGTGCAACATCACAGCCCAGTAGTTAAAACTGTGGTGACACCCGTTGTGCACGCCGCTCCAGTGGTTCATGCCGTGCATGCCGTGCCAGTCGTCCGCCACACACCACTTGTACACACCGTGCATGCCGCCCCCGTCGTTCATGCTGTGCACGCCGCTCCAGTCGTTCACGCCGTTCACGCCGCTCCTGTGTACAAATCCGT
Source organism: Atheta pasadenae (assembly GCA_030264155.1). Classification (NCBI taxonomy): domain Eukaryota; kingdom Metazoa; phylum Arthropoda; class Insecta; order Coleoptera; family Staphylinidae; genus Atheta; species Atheta pasadenae. The sequence goes on along the minus strand of JARJDS010008754.1, from coordinate 35,769 downwards.
GTTGGTTCATTGATTCCATCAAACAATCAAACGATCTCATTGCTGATGAATATTTATCTGTATCATAATGTATACTGTGTGTAATACACTTATTTATACTTGAACATAACCTATCTTTTAATTTTTTTATGAACCTGAATTTCCTTAAAAAATATTTATTTTTGCTTATTTTGTTTTTTTTAAATTAAGCGCAATGTTTTCTGTTATTGTAGTGGTTTTGGCTTTGTATTCTATTGTATAGCTTTAATTTGGTTTACTCCGCAACGCAAACAATTTCCTCCCAACAAACCAAAATCAACGAGTACACCCACACACACACACACATTAACCTAACATCTAAAGCAGATTGTTTAGTAATAGTGTCACTAAGCCAAACAATTTGCATATACGTACTCTGCGGTTTGCTAATTTAGCATTAATATAGCGGTTACGTCGGTTACCAAGTTCCTGCCACATAAGATGGCGGATGGGATAAGCTTGATCAAAGCACGCAGGATTTGTGAGTTTAAGAGGAGACTAGCTATACTAGAGATGCTTAGATTTAAACCTTAAGATTTAACACGTGTGGTATTCATAGATTACAATACAATTAGTCGCAAAACGAATTAATTTACTTTATTAGATGTTAGTTTATTCAATTTTAGATAGATGGCAGTCGCATCCAAAAGTAGAACTTTAAATTAAATTTTAAAATAACGGGCGCAAGAACAGATACCAATAATTTTAATGTAAAAATATAATTGGCAATATAATTTGACAAAAACGAGTGAAATTGCAATTTACGTAATGCTCACAAACCAGAAAACTCCCAGATGAATTTCATTAATTTCACGCTGTGCACCAAAACGAACGCAAAAACAAGAAATGAAAACTTACAACTTCAGGGACGACGACCTAACCCACTGATCTTAAATAATAAATTGCAAAATTCGAATATAAAATGTCAAAATTTCACCTCGTACATCAAGTTAGGCGCCACAAGAAAAAAACAAGTTTAAACTCGAAAAGCTGTGTCGAAAAAAATCATCGTTTTGTCAGACTTGTTTTTATCTTGACACCCAATTGCTATCGATTACAGTTTAATGAGTCATTAAGAAATTTAATAAATTTCACACGAATAGCATTTAACAGCCTATGGTTTTCACTACAAGAGCAAAACAGCGTTTATGATTAATGATACGATTTTTTCCATATTTTTGCAAGAACTTATCGTTTGATTGATGAGTCGTGTTTCCTTGGTTTTTCGGTTCTTGGTCGGTGAACCAACTGTGATCTGACAATGGTCAGATGATGTTTGATGTCTGCGAGGACATTAGAGCCTATCAAGGTTTTTCATCTTAGAACGATTTTTGTTTACTTAATGCAAGACTGCGTCTAGGGTTCAATAGGAAAAACGAGGAGCGAAGAAGAAAACGATTGCTTTGCATCAGTTGGGAAATGTTGAGTCTAAAGTCTGACCTTCAACCAGTGAATTGAATGAAAACTGATAAAAAATAAACAAATCTTTAGAGAGAAGGCTGAAAATCTTTATTTAATGCTTGTTTTGTTTATTTATATTTTAAAAAATGATAAATGTGTTCGGGAAAACGCTTGTGGTAAATGTTATGGACATTGAATAGAATCAATTAACCATGAAAATTGAATATTGTGTTTTTGTTGAATCAACTTAACCTTGAAACAAGCTTACAAAGATTCAATATTTTGTTTTTATAAAAATTTTATGAATCAAAAAACCTTAAAAACCACCATTATTAATAAAAATATTAAAAAATATTTATACAATGTACTAATTTTCTTTAAATTGTAAAAGTTTACAAGTTTGCAATGTTTGTTAAATTGATGTAAAATGTTTAAAACGCTTAAACCTCTTGAAATACTTAAAAATTATGAATAATTATGTCAGCGCCAGATGTATCTGTTAATCTGCGACCAACATGGCGACAATGTTGTTTACATTATTGTATAATTTTCGTTTATTTATCATATCATTGACTTAAGCTTAAGGTAAACTTGTTTTCTTGTAACGCACGCGATGCGTTTCGAATCGTATTTCTATAAAATAAGTACTACATGTCAAATATTACCACTAACATATGAGATTACATTGGCATCCTTGATTTTGATTTAAAACTTGATGACAAATATAATATTTGCCATTTGTCAATTATTAATATTTGCCAATTTTGCAATACACATTTTTACAACTCGAAAAGAACTCACAAAATACCAAAAATTCAAAAATGTAAAAAGTGGAATGGGTAACATTCCATTTTAATATAAAAGCACAGTTTCACACCAAAAATGTATCAGTTCAAGACTTGACTTCACATAATTCCACTTAAGTTGACTATAACTAAAACAAAAACCACAATGTTTAAATTGGTAATTTGAATTTAGTGTTTTAAACTAAAAAATTTAATGTTAATTGTTAAATTAAATTAATTAATTATGTTTTAAATTTTCAGTTTGTATTATCCGCAATTTTGGCTATTGTAGCTGCCGCCCCCGGAGGTATTGTCACCCATACCGTATCAAGCCACGGTAATGTCGTTGCACATCCCCAACCAGTGTTGCACGCCGCTCCAGTTGTACACACCGTGCATGCCGCCCCCGTTGTGCATGCTGTTCATGCCGCCCCTGTTGTTCACGCTGTACCAGTTGTAAAAACCGCTCATGTTGTACACACTGCTCCTGTGGTCAAAACGGTACACACTGCATCCGTTTTACACGCCGCCCCCGTCGTTCATCACGGCCTTTTTGTGTAAATTAATTACTTTATATGATTTTAACCGATGTACATGACAAATAAATTATTTATTAATCCCACATAAATTTTGGAATACATTTACTAATAAATAGACTAAACTCTAATAAAAGTTTTTAACATCAGTAGTTTGGTGCAAAAACAAAAGAAAATTGAGCAATTGTGAAAAACTATCTGAAAAGTGAGTGACTACTAGACGATAGATGACGCTAGTTTAGAATTTGCAACTTTGTAATAAAAGATTTACGATGAGAAAATGTCAGCGACCTTTTGTGTTAGCTCCTCATGTTTGTGTTTACGTCTTCGTTTACTCTCTGATTCTGTTCTCTTATATCAGATGTCAAGATAGAATAAAGGATATCAAGTATACCTATTCGAACTACTAACTAGATGTCGCTATTGTCCCAAGTTAGTAAAGTTTCTTCAAAATAAAAATCAATGTACAAAAACATCATAAATTATTTTTTTTAAATAATTTGTTTTGTAAACAATTTAACAATTTATTAAATTCAATAACTCTATAAATGATTCAATATATCATTTTATTTTATGTTGATTTAATTGCTGTCATATTTGCATATTTATGATGACAAAACACATAAAACATTAATTATTCCCAATGTTTTGTTTTATTTTGAATGTTTGCGTGTTTATGTCATTTATTACAAAAGCAGATATTCTGTTGGGATTTACAGTGTAGGCAATAACTGTGCAATAAATATCGGAAAGTGTTTTGCCTTGTCACGACCACATTTTGCGGAAAACACTTTTTAATTGATGAGGAAACACAAAACATCTTGGAAACACAAAAAAAGAAGAATACAAAACCAAATTACCGTTGAATTGATGTGCAGTTGTGGCCGACAGAATATACGAGACTGGACAGACCGGAAAGAACGAGGGAAGAACAGCAAAACAAATAAAAAAGATACAAAGAAAGATTGTGAACAATCCACAGACGAATAAGTAATTTCCATTACTCCTTGTTGAGTTTATTGTTTTTTGTGGTAACAACTCAAGAAGAACAAGAGCATTCCGAAAAAAACTTCATTAATTCTTAGTTATTGTCTTATTGTCCGTTAATTTGTTTCATAAAACACAATTAGTGAAATAAATGAAATTTTAGCACCAACATTAGATGGCGTTGCAATTCAGTTTGTAGATAATAATTGAAATAAATCTCTAAAGAAATATTTATTAAGAAAGATGATGATTTAAACAAGCTTAATGACATGTTAACGATTAGCAACTGTGTATTTTTCGAAGTAAACGTATGTTTGATAGAGTTTTAGTTTTATTCTGAGTTTAGTGCGTGTTTTTCGCACAAAAACTAAGAAAATTAGCGCTTGTAACAGACGTCGACGTCGACGTCGGACGACACGAAACCACTAAAACTAAACGAAAAAACCGCACACGACTCATCAATCAAAAGCAGTGAGTTGTTCTGGCTGAAGCTTTCGCTTTTGCTAGGGCTTTTCGAACATGAAGAACTTCATAGCGCGCAAAGAGATTTATTTACTCGGAAACGTCGCAAAGTGCGCGACGATAAAAACGGCGACAAGAGAGTTTTCCACAGTTTTCACAGTCTGCACAAACTTCACATTGATTTAATAAATCACATTGTACTTTACCAACATTTCAAAAAAATTATCTTAGTAGTAAATTACAAGTTGGTATTAAAAAATTATATTTGCTTCTAAATAGAGAATTTCAAGTAAATTTTTTGTCTTCTGTGCATTTTCTTTTTATTTTTGGTTGTGTCAAATTTTATTCTGCGAAAACAGTGTTTTTCTAAAGATTTTAAGTCTCGTATGTGAAACAACGCGAACAAACACAACGCACATCAAAAATAATAGCTAGTCATAACAGTAAATCAAAATTTATTGGTTGGTTCATGCTTCTTTTTGGGTTCACTTGGATAAAATCGTACACTGTCTTAAAGAAAATTAATAATATTCTGGTTTTACCATAAAAGCAAAATACGAAAGCTTCATAAACAAAAGTTTTACAATTGCAATTGAATTTCATGAAATTGTAAATAGCTTTAGTGGTTTTTGAACTTTTAACGTACTGTTTGATTATGTTACTCACCTATCCAAAGAGACAGCAATGAGACTGTAAACTGATGCGGCTACAGAGACGCCTTGAATGTATGGGACCGTTTTGCACATCAACCATCCGAGAATCCAGGCTGAAAGCAAAGCAAACAGGATTGAATTACGTTTGAACAAAACACAACAAAACACAGACTCAATTAGCTCGTTTCAAGCTGTGGGGGTTGCTCTAGCCCTGCAGGCGCCATTGGTAAATTGCCAATGCGTAATTTACTTTTCCCAATAAATTAAATTTTCTATCAATCTGGAGTTTAAATTCATTTAGAAGCAATTGGAGTTAAAACGCTATCAAATCCGCTTCTGTGATTTAGTATGGAAAGCAGAGAATATAGTAAACGATAAACGATGAAAGTCCAAGCTGTCTCTATATTAATAAAACGTAAAGTTTAACTTTAAACGCGCTTAGACTTTGCTGGAACGCGTTGAGGCGGTGCAAGCGATTCGATTGGATGTTGAATTTGGTTTTACGACGCCATTATAATAGCAGATATTGGTTTTATGTTATGCAACCAACTGCACATGCACAATTCGTATTAGATTAAAATTATGATGATAAAATAATTTATAGTAATCGATAAAAATAATTCTTTCTTTTTGTTTCTTTTTTTAATAAAAACAACTCGTTTGTAATATAAAGTTAAAAGTTGAGTGAAAAGCGCGACTGAGGTGTGCTTTGCATAGAAAATATTTTGAAAAAAGTAATGGCCCAAGGGCTACGAATAGAATAGAAAGGAAAAAACTTTAATGAGAATGCACCTGCTCGTGCTTTCTTTAGTTTGGTGCTATTACCGTCATCCTATCAGGGGAAGGTTTGTGCGGGTTTTTGTGGTGATGGAATAAAGACTGTGCGAGAAGGCGCCATCTATAGTAGATATAAACAATGTGACACAATAGCAATGACACGAATGGCAACAACGCAAACGCAGCCTTGGCCTTCGTATACAAACTTCTCAACGTTCTCATCATCGAAGTGTATACCACACACAACCTAGAGCCTGCGGGATTTTTTCCTTTAGTCCTTTACTACTAGGAAGAAAAGCCACATATCCCTCTCAAACTTAACTTGTATCGCGCGTAGTATCTACATAATAATAATAACCGCTGCTACGTGCTGAACATTATAGTTGTCGGAACAAAACTAAGGATATGTTTGGTTGGGTTAGGTTATGTTGAAGGTCCAACTTAGAAAAAGTAGAATGCAGAAAAAGCAATTACTGGCTTTTAGAATAAATGTTCATAAACTTGACCTTTAATCTCAATTGATTTCAATTGATAGTATGCAGCGTGTGCCATTTAGTTTGCGTTCTGGTTTGAGGAGTTTGAACAGAGCGGATTAATTTGATTCTGCATCGAACGCAATGAGGACAAGAGCTTATTTCTTCGCATTCATCAGTGCACTACAACCGATAAATAGTTCAGATTACATCGCTAAGACGCAGCGATGGTGAACTCTGCCTTGTTCTAAGAGCCTTGAAAAGTTTGACTCGAAAGTAAAGTGGAAGTTGAAGTTTTGGTTGAGACTCATGTCTAACGCTGTAGGAAAACGCTGAATGCGTTCGCATAGTTCGGGTTTTAATTTCCGAGATTTGAAGTCGCGTGGGTGTCGCAAAAAGCTTTAATTTTCAGATTGCGCGACGACGTTTAAAGGTTAAGAGGCACTCGATAGCGAGGAAGATATTCCATTAACACTTCTATTGTTAGGACTTGTTGGAACTGTGGGGTTGATTATGGACAGTTTTTCACTTTTGCTGTATATCAGCTTCATAGTTTTCACATTTACTTAAATTAAATTTTAATTTATTCTTGTTATTTTTTTTTGATAACGAGCTTTTGTCCGATGTATGGTCACAAAGGGTTGGCTGTGCCTGGAGTTATAGCAGCGCTAAATGCGCTTTGGCTTGAAAAACAAAAGAAAGAAAAAAAGTTATAATATTACCTATATGCTAAAATTGCAAAACATTTGATGTTCCATCACAGTTAAGTAACAATTTTCCGCTGAAACCAACCAGAATGAGTGGAATCCCAAGAGACATGGGAAGCACAGAAGAAGCCAAGGTTAGGCAATTTATAAGCTTTTAACCTTGAATTTAGTTTTGTTCGTTTTTCTATCGTTCTCTATCCAAAATACTCTGGGCTACTTCACCACTCTATTATCCACGAGCGAACAAAACTAACTGATGTGAACTGATGTCTTGTCGAGGGAGATGAACACATTAACCATAGTGTACAATCCTGGCGAAAAGTGAATTGGGTGCTGGAACTGGAGCGCTGTCGCCCGCTTGTGTTAATAATAAATTGTTCCCGCTAATATCTATCAATCCTACCAGCAGGAACAATGTGCGCCAACGTTGGGCGATCGCGCCACGTCGCTCATAATTAATCATCATCAATGCGACTATGTGAGTTAATGTCATATGTGGTGGTAAATGTGTCTAGTCGATGTGAAGCTATTAGGTTTTTTTCAGCGACGATTGACGTAATAAAATCACATTTACTGCATTATAAAATCTAAAATTTAAAAACCATCCAACTGGCTGGCTTGTGTATTCTAAGTATTTTTACGTTAGTCGACCAACATGAATTTAAAATGTGTACGACGCATCGTTGACCCCCCACTTTTGATTAATAACGCTTGCATTTGCTAAACACTCGAAAATGTATAAAATCTTTCCTTTGAAACCCCACTACTGGAACTGGTTGCTAGGGCTTGTTGATTTCTACCGTAGCAACGGACTGAGTATTCCTATAGTGGTCGGCCATCATGGATTTCCAATGTGTACGACACAGCGTTGACCCCCACTTCTGACCAATCACAGTGCGTTTAGAACTTGTACAGTATACTGTTGTTCACAGCCCACTGCATGCTAGTGCCAGGAGAGTGTTATGTTGATGATCGAGTTCACATTGAACTACCGACTTAGTGACACAATAAAAAAGTATTTAATTTCATTTGATATAAATTATAAAAAAAAACATTTTAAAACATAAATTATTCAAATATAAAAGCAATAAAATTTAATAAACTTTAATAAATAAAAATTCATATCTCAAGAACAAAATCTAATCTAACAATTTTCTTTTTAGCGTTGGATAGATTATTTTTTTGACTATTAAATTAACTTTTGATTGCAGTTTTATCTTTACTTTTAGTGACGTAGCATAACAAACAAACGAAACAATATTTATTTAATTAATTAATTTTATATTAAATATTTTAAATTCATTTTCATCGAATTGGCAACGTAATTAATTTTATGTAGTTAAAAAGCACACCAGAATTTGCAACGTTGCAGTTCTCAAATTTCGTAAATATGTTGTTCAAATATTAAATGTATTCCCAGAATTTAATTATTTTATTCAGTTATATATATGCTAAATTATAGTTAATAATTTATAATATTTTTTATAACATCCGTTTTGTTTTGAAATGGTAAAATTCAAAGAATGGTATTGAAAAAAATGAAGGGTCAAAACATTGTGTAACGTCGATTTCGTGCAACATTTTCACGTTGAAGTGTTTAGGGGCAAAAACGTCGGTGAGTGGCATGGGGGTTGACTGCGACGGTCAATAGTACTACTACTGATAGGTCGCACGCCTTAATTTACGGAATCAGCTGATGAATGCAATTTCAAGTGTAGCTGTAGTGTTCCCTTGGTGGCGGCAAAAGCGGTAACGGCAGCGAATGGCGGCAGCCACTTTGACCCAGGTCAAATCAAACTAGGTCAAATATGCTCGAGCTCGCCAGGCTAGGGGCGTTGAACCACACAAGTGCCAACGAAGCAATATATATTAAACTTTACGAGACCTGACTTTTTTACGGATTTTTTTAGTACAAAAATTTATATGGCATACAAATATTATGTATGCAATGTGCAAAAGTATGAAAATATATTGATTTGTAATAATTTGTTTAAGAAACAATTCAGAAAAGTGTAGATATACAGGAAATTACGAAAATTTGTCAAGGTTCTATTGTAGTATTATGGTATTACGATTACTAACGTTATCTAAATAATTCGGCCATAGTTTAGGGTTTGTGTGCATTTATACGAGGGGGGGGGAGGGTCGACCTAGATTCCAAAAAGGTAAAACTTTGAATATTAGGGTTTATTAGGTGAAGGTACAATTTATGTTTAATGACTGTTTTAAAACTAAAATATAGACGTTTGAATGGATTTGTTGCACGATGGAGAATTTGGTAAATTTTAATTTTAATAACCATATTAAGTAATTGCAGTAATTATTAAATTACCGTTTGTGTTGACAAAAAATAGTGAAGTAAATGTAGTATTTCCAAGAGTCAACGAAAACAAAAAAAGTATATGTAAATATTATGGCCGCAAAACGTATTTGCATAGGGAAGTTTTTCGCAAACATATTTCAATGGATTGTCGTTTTTTACCCACGAGCTATTGCAGACAATACGGCACCGGTCGTGTGCAGCCGGATGAAGGAAAACTTTGACCTCCGGTCTGAGAACATGTGACGCGCGGAGGCGGCCAACCAAGCGCACAGCATACAACACTACTAGGTCGTTGACACTAGCCGCCTTCCGTCCAACTACTCAAAACTAACAGTGCAACGTTTTCCGCTTACAAACATCACAAACACGTCGAAGAATAGACGAACACTTGGAAATAAGTTTGAGAAAACTGTTTGATTCGTTATCTTGGAAATAAAGTTAAAGTTAAACTTACTTTGCAGTTACAAAACACAAACATAATAAATAAATATTTTAAGTTATTTTTAAAATATAACAAAAATTACTTGTTTCAATGTTTGATACTAAAATTAAAAAAACGTGTATGTTTTTTATAAATAAAAATAAAAACAAATATTTGAAGTGTAAATAGGACAAGGATATGGCTTTGACTTCGACATCGACATCCTAATTGATTTGGCTAATCGCGTAGAATGAGATTTGCTCAAGGAATGCTTTGGTTTCCGGGGTTAAACCGTTATCTAAACCAAATCCACGCATGAGATACATGTTTATCTGTATGTGTGAACGTTTGTAACGAAACTAATCCACTTCGAGAAAGCGCGTCGAAAGCAAAAGCTCTAATTTCACATCGACAATAACAGATTTAATCAAACGCGCTAAAGCTGCGCAAACCCGGACTTAATTCGATATCCAGCACCATGGTCGATTAAAATGCAATTTTCGCAGAGGGGAATGAGAGCACCAAGAATACCAGACACAGTGCAATTGTAGAGATGAGCAAAAGCAGAAAGAACTGCAGAAACGTTCATTAAAATTTGATCCGGTTGGGATAAAAACGCGTTGTCGGTGCAAACTTGACCTCATTATAAAACCAACGCTTTATTATTTTCAATTTTTTACGATCCAGGTAAAAAAAATGGTTTGAGTTGCACGTGGCTTTCTCAAACGTCGTTAATATATTTTTTATTATTCGTTAATTTTTAATAAAATTTATTATTTAGAAAAATAAACGTTTGCAGTCAGTTCCGGTTTTGGTGCTTTTTCCGGTCCTTGACGCGTTCCACCTGAGCCAAATGACATCGAATTCCAGCGAACGTTGTCCTCGCTCCAAAAAAGGTGCCCCACAATTTGCCACACGCTTTTGAAAATCGCTCGAAGGATAATGAAATGCATTCTGAGCGTCTACAAATCGAAATACCAAAATGTTGAATGCCGTGCAAGGCAATTACGCTCGCTCGTAGCGTAAAACAAGCAGTGGGGTGGTCGAGAATCGGTTCCGCGTTTGGCTGTCAGGATTGCGTGCGTTGCCGCCGCCGCCACCGCCGTCCGAGTGTACACAAATTCGACGTGCGACCTTGGTCTAGATTCGAGTTGACTTTGTTTTTATTACATTTTTTTCCTGTATTTGGGGATATTTTGCAATGCACGCAATGCGAAGATGGTTTAAGGCAATTTCTTTGTTGTTCAAGAATTTGGCAAATTCCTATTTTGCGCATATTGGGATGCGCACATGCATCTCGGCGTCCAAACTAGAAGTTAAGGGAGGTTCGGAGTTTTGGCGCGCGGGAAGTAGGTCGTTTCGGTGTTTCGAGCACGTGCAATTCGCTACAAACCCAGACCAAATCCCGTACGTAGTACGATCGATTTGTTTGGGTCTACCAAACAAATTATTTACACGGAAATGAAACAGCTGTTTTATTAAAAAATGCCGTTAATATAAAAACTAAGAAAATTTACATTCAAAATTGTATTTTTTTAATTTTACGTTTTCATTTTTTTGTCTTTTATTTTACAGCAAGAAAAACTGAGTGAATATTTAACGACCAAAAATAATTTATATGCGGAAAATTTTTGCTCTCACTATGCCGAAAAACACTGATCACACAACTTCAACACTTTAACGACATAAAAATGTAAATTAAAAGTCATTTAACTGTTGTTTTTTCAAAAATAATATGAACATGCATTTATGCACTTCGATTTAAGAATCAATAAAAATATACTTAATATATAATCAAAAGAACAAATAGTGAAACAAAAAACAAATCATTAATATGAAAAATGAGGAATCAGAAATAAGAACTTTTTTTTTGTGGATGTTGATTTTCCCGGCTCCTCCACCCTATTCGCGCTTAAAGGAAACGCAAGTACGCGTTGAGTAAATGACCTGAATTTGGATTTACCTGCCGTTAACACACCGGCGGAAAACGTATACATTCTGCAAGAAAAGTAGGCCACGAGGGTTAAAAGCAAACACATTGCGCCTACAACATAACTGATACATCCGTATGAGTTACGCTCTACCGGGTTTTTCATGCACTGTTTAACACGTGTAACATTTCAATTTGAATTCGACTAAAATCTTTTATATATTTTTGTTTTCTCAAGAGTTAATTAAATTATTAATTAATAGGTATCTATATTTTAAATGATTATTTTTCTTAAATTAAAAATATCAAAATTTTGGTTACACTTTTTTAATTTTAAGACTTTAGAAAACATTTTTAGGATGAAATGGATTCTTTTAAAAGTTTTAAGATGCAAAAACGTATTTAATGTTGAAGTACTTTATTTTTTAATAAACTAAGTTCAATGCTTAATTCTTTCCAAGAAAATCGTTTCCAAACATGGCCTCCAGGGGTTGGTTTGGAACATATTTTATTTTTCACTCTTTATTATTCTATTTTTAGGTTTTTTCAGCTTTGGTTAAATAATGTGTCTTTCTAAAGCACGCATTATTTTCAACGTTTGTTCTAAAGTCGCCGAAAAACCCCAAACGTAAGACAAAAATAAAGCAGTTAAAATGGTAATTTTTCTAAACTTTCCTTAATTTAACTTTAACTTGACGCATATTTAAATAAATCTCATGTTTAAATTATTGTAAATTATAGAAATGTAATTAAATGTTACAAAAGTCAACCCAAGTAACATTAATTGATAAAAATTACAAACAAAAACAAATCTATAAAAACCCTAAAAAATATCCAACACAAAAAAGTGAAACTAGGTTACAGTGATGATGTGAAAATGTGCAATAAATGTGCGTAGCAGATACGAATGGTGGAAGCGTCGAAGACGCAAAGACATTCGTTAAAGTGGGTTAAGGGATGCAGAATTGAAATAAAAGAAAGTCGTGCGAACGCCGGAAATGGTAACATTTTTACCAATTTCAACATTTTTTCCGTTCTAACAAAGAAAAAAAGCGCAGAACGTGGAAAATGTTTTTTCTCGAGAGAAATAACGAGATAATAAACTGGAATTTGCATATTTCCAACGCAATATACGCATGTTTCTGGAAAGCAAATTAATGTAAATGAATACATGTATAAGTGTGAATGTTAATGTGAACGCAAACAAATGAAAACGTGATTAATCGGAGAAGATGCAAAGGAATCCAAGTGAATAGCGCGTGATTGTGCACATGACATTCTCAAGCATGATAGTTGTCTGTTGTCTACAATGGCGAGATGAGTATTTTACATGACAGCTTGTGTTTGGGTCTTAATTGTTTGCATAGTTTATCATAATTACATTTTCATTAAATTGGGGGTTTTACTAAACCATTAGTTGTTATAGTTTCCCAAACTAATTTAGTTCCAATTCAAATCTCTTCAAAAATTACCACAAACTTATAATTTCAAGCATTTTTCATATCATTTAAAAAGCTCTTTACTTTTAGTTGAAAATTACGATTATTTCATCATTAAATATGCAATAAACCACTTTTTATAAGCCAAGTAGTGTAAAATTATTATGAAACGATATAATTACCATGGCAACCAAACTATTTTAGGATATAGTCACGAGAAGAGCTGTCACTGGCAGTTGTCCTACTCTTACTCAATAAGTAAAGCTACAAGTACGAGAAAGAGAGAAATACCTGCCAACGAGCCAATAAGGTAACACCAGTGCAGCGTCCAGAAACCGCCGGTTATTGGCTGGCACTGCTTCGAATAAAAGCTTACTTTGCTTGATTTTCTCGTCATTTGTTCTATTGTTAAAGTAGAAATTGTAGACTACTTTTTATTCTCAAAATTCTTCTTCATTTTTCAGGTTCTAGTAATCTTGCCTTAAAATAAAAAGTTGTCTATCTACCGAGTGATCTCAATCAACTTTCGAAATTTTTATTCAATAATTTGACAAAATTCTTTTCACATTTAAACACTCTTTATATTAATTTAAGAAAGTGCTTGCAAAGTAGTCTGACCCAAGTGTCAAAAGCGTTAATTGTCTTAATTATGTTTTCTCATGCGTCGACCTTTAATACACTTGAGCTTTCGAACACTTTGGTAACCTTGCTTCTTCCGCTTTGGAGAGCTTTTCCAGATGAAGCACTAGAAAATGAAAATGACAAACACAGACGTGGCTTAGTAAGAGATTGACATTGAAAAGCTTTGTAATAAAGCTCGTGGCAAAGAATACAATTTTTCTAAACCTTTGAAGATTTTTTTTGCTCTTTATTTCAAAGCATTATCGGTTGAAACATGTATTACGTTTTAAAATACGTAACTTAAAAATTTAAAAAATCTTTTTAAATAAATAAATTTAAAAATTCAATAAAAATTTTGTGTAGTATAAAACATATTTCTAATGCCTAAAAGCTGGTTTAGAGTTTATTGGAAAACGTTTTCAATATTATGATTATGTGAAAATCCGTGAAAGTGTCGCAGGAAACTGTTGACACGAATCTTAAAACGCAGTTATAAGACGTTAGACGACGGGTTTTCAAATCTTTTATAACGATACTTACCTTGAACTTGCGTTTATCGCATCACTGCCACTGCATCCAACAACAATCTGCGTCTGATCCCGGCCTCCCCCCGTGTATGAGATCGTCATATTCAGCATATTGATATCAAATCAAATATCAATATCAACAATGACATATTTGTAAAACGTGTGATATTACAAAAAATATTTCGGATAAAAAGTAATATAAAAAGTTTTTGTATTTTTTGCAGTCTTTTTTCGTTGTTGTTGTGTGAAGGGTTTCAGTTGTAGAAGGGTTTAGCATCAAACGAATTTAAATATGAAACAAAATTCACTCATGCATCTAAAGTAGATTTTTTGTCGACTTAAACTTTTATCCGTTCTATCCGCTTTGGCGAGCAACGTGGGGCTTTTGAGTTTCAAGCTTAGAATTCATTGCACTTGAATTTGAATATGAATCGAAATTATTTACGTTGTTGTGTTGTCGGGACGTGTGTCTGGAGCGATAAGTTACTATATAATATACCGTATGAATTATTAAATTAAAAAAATTTAAATAATAGTAAACGTATTCTTTGTAATTTTTTTCTTTTCGTTAAAAATAAAATTTTTAATTAATTTCTAATTATAAATAAATTTTCCCTGGTTTTATTATTTCACAAAAATGTTACGCAGTTCTGACCCAGAACTCTATTACTGCGTTGCACAGCTACGTAGCAGGAAACAAACGCTGAACAATAACCTCGTGGAAACTCGCCGGCTGAAATTGCGCTTAACAACGAAGTGAGGGTTGTAATCAGGTCGCGCACCCCTTCAGGTCATACTGCTTGTTTTGCTCATCAAATATAATGATCAGCTCAACCAATACTTAGCAAGCAACGTGCATCTATTGTATCTGGCAATTATTTGATTAAATCAGTAAGTTAATTATTCAATTTCAAGCGTTTGTCGCTCTATAACGATATAATTTAAACAACATTTTATGAGGTAAATATTAAATTAATTTTTAAGACAATTACGTGTTGAAACAGTTGTTTTTTATTTGTTTCTGTTTATTACTGTGACTAAGTAGGATTAAGATTTAATTATCCTAAAACAAAAAAACGCAACGCCAATCCGCATTAAATTCTTTTATTTTGTTTTTTTTTCTGTCGTAGAAGATGGATAATAAGGATTGGGATAGCAATAGATCTTGGCGTTGGTCCCGAACTGTAACTAAAGCTTCGAAGCTTCAGAAATCTTCAAACAGAGCAGTTGCGACAGTAACAGTAATCCTAATAAAAAAAATAAAATAAAATAAAACTAGATGTTCAATTAGTGTCACAACATTGTCTCGCTTTCAGTTTACGATGCGAATAATTAGTTTATGTTTTTATCTTAATAATAAATTTTTTTTCAGAAAATACCCCTAAATCCTTGTTATAACATATCTAAAATTAAAAATTAACTTTCCACCTGTTACACTCTCAATATTTCTTACAATTTCAACCTTCAAGATAAAAAATAGGCCGTAATTCGCCTCGTATTACGAGTATTAGCTCCCCGTGAAGCCGATGAGCGATCGAAGTCGAGGATTAGGACTAAGTCGCTTGTGACGACGCCGGTCTTCCAAGATCCACCTCGAAAGGATATCAAGAACTACTGACCTAGTAAAGTCTTGAACCTACGACCACCTGGCCTGACACACATACGGCATATTGACCAGGTCACAGGACTCGCAGGAATTTGCAGGTCCTAAGCAAATGTCGTGTGTGCGTCGATTCGAATGTGACGAGATCGCGATAAGCGGCGGCGCATACCGTAAGACGTTCTGGCCTAGTTCGCGCGGCCCGAAAAGCTCACTGCGATTTAATATTTATGCACGGGACGTGGTCGAAAAGATTCGCACAAGCACGAGCACCTGTAGGATCGATAAATAACTCTCTTTCTCGTACGATTTTTTATGCGCGCAGTGTCTTCGCTGAATGAATCATGCGTGAAATCATGAAAGCATGCGATACGTGCGCTTCATTCTTCACACCTCGACACTTTATCATATCCATGATCTAGTTTCGAATAAAAAAATATTATGAATAATTATTGCAGATACAAATAAATGTAATTACAACGCAAAGAAATGAGGACATACCTTTTAACTAGATATTATTTTATTGATGGTTTTATATAATCGGTCACGATATGTGACGAGTTGAATCGAGTTCGATTGACTCAATTCGATTTGTTTGTAAATGGAAAAAGTATGACATGTTAACAAGTCGGATGAGCTTATTATTTATTGATTTTTGGTTTTAATTGGAACACAAACAAATAATTTCTTTAGTACCTACTTTTTTACTCAAGTCTCTCGACAAACGTTTGCATTGTAATCCTTCTTTTATTGAATTAAAAGATTAAAAATCCAGTATTATGTACGTAAATTTTCTGTGTCGAATTTTTATATTTTAATAAAAATTATTATATTTTCCGTGAACTTTCAACGACAGATTGCATCGCAAAGTTTTTTTTAACGTCTTTGTTTTAAGCTGAAAGCTTTTAAAGATGTCGTCCTTAGAATGCATTTGGCAAATTATCCATTTTGCGGTAAAACTTTCATGGCCAGCAGCGACACCAAACACAAATGCAGCTTAACCTCAACCCCCAAAACTTGAAACCCAACAAAAACAAACAAAAATGTACACTCAGAAACACTGAAAACAAATTGGAAACACTTGAAGCAATGCACAAATATTTAATTTGTTGTAAACTACGTGTTCAGTTTACAATTTACCAACAATGACTTCGAAATATGTTTGTTGTACCAATATTTTACCAATACAAATTTCAATTGTTTGGGATTTTATGTCATTATTTTTATTCGCTTCATTGTTTTAGGATTTTCAAACGTTTCTTTTGCATTTGTAGCTTCATTCTTGTGCGTTACTTTGTTTTGTTTTGCTTGCTTTTGAGGGGATGGTGTGTGTTAGTGGTGGTTGGAGTTAGTCGTGCTCAAGGACTTAAAGCGATTTGGAGCGAAATTTATTTGCTTCGGCGGTTTGCGGATTGTTGTTGCATGATTTCGGCAATCGAGGAGCCCGAGACCACAACCAGTGGAACTTTAATCGCTTTTTCGTTTGCTTTGCACGCCAAACCTAACCTAAAGTTTTATTTATACATAACCAAACTTGGATTAACCTGGTTTAAAACTAGAAACGTTTTGTTGGTTAGAATTGTTGTCATAAAAAACATTTACCAATCAATTCTAACATGAGAGATGGGTTTTAGTTGTTTTAGTATAGTTAATTGATTTGAAACCAAAACTTTCAACGGTAAATGTCAAAAATGACAGAAACATAACCAAACAGTTAAACTATAATTATCAAAAGTTTGAATATTGGTAGTTTTGAAAGTTTGATAAATAAATTTTAACAAACGTCGAAACAATTTATACTGAATTAATATGTTTTCAATTAAAGTAATTATAATTAAATAAATTGCTATCAAGTTGGGTTATGTTGAACATCTTGGGGAATTCAATCTATTAGTCATATATGTTGTCTAGTTTAATTTATTAATCAATATTGGATTGAATCAACAAATCGAGCGTGTTATTAAATAATTATTTCAAGCTTAACCTGTTTAGAAATTATACTGAGCGTTAGAAAATATAAAATTCAAATTAAAATGTTCAGTAATGCTTAGTGGTGGTTTCATCGGTCATGTTTGCCATATTCGTTTACCCTGTAATTAATACGAGTTAATAGCATGCCATTCTCCTCGTAACAGTAGCCGCCTTCTGTCACCGTATGCACCGCCTCCTTCAGAAAGCGTTGAAGTTTGAGCGTGTTTGGCATACAACGCGGAAGAGGAAGATTTAATGATTTTCAGATAAACAGATTCCACGCTGCAATAATGAGCCGTTCGGTATTCGGCAGCCCGCCTCCCACTACTAGATTTCGTATTGCTTTTGGTATTGCCGTCCCCGGCTAGACCCCGGCTGGGCGAGTAAATCATTACGTTTGGTACAGAGGCCAAGGTTAGCATCGACTGCACCACGCCATTATATTGTACACTTACATAATGTATTACTGTTCGGTTGCTGGCGGCGGCGTGTTGTTGAGACCGACGCCGTTGCCGCCGCACACCCTGGCAGACGTCCAGCCCGTATTAATGAATTTTGTTTAGCGCATTGTACGAATCATGCGAACGATGCGCGATTGTTTTTTATGCGGGAAACGCATGCATAAATGATTCGTTGTGCTCTCATGTACTTTGATATAAAATTGTTATCGGGGGTGTTATCTGATTTTTTGATTGATTTATGTAGACCTTAAGTTCTATTTAATTTAAACATTGATTTTAATTTTCTTAAACTTTGTTTCTAATTGAATTTTAGTTTTCAAAGTTTTCGTTTCATATTTTTTCATTTTTTCAATATTATTTTAATTTAATAAATAATTAACAATTACAAAAATCTGTATGCTTAAAATTTATTTAAAATACTTACGGACAAAAATATTTGACATGAGCGTAGCTGGCAAACAGAAGACGATGACCAGTATGTCGGCAATGGCCAGATTCACAATGAAGAAGTTGGTAACAGTCCTCATCCGCGGCGACCTGAAGACCACGGCGATGACGAAGAAGTTACCAACGATCCCCACAGCAAAAACCACAAAATAAGCAACGCAATACACGGCCGTCATTGCCATCGAATGCCGGTAGAACATTTCTGACACAAAGACATCACCATCGTCTTCAGTGATGTTAAGCCCAGCCATCGACTCATTCTCACCGGCAAAAAAGGCAGCGACGCCGGCGCTATTGCGAACGCCGTTCTCATAGGACGCACTACTTTCTGTGTGCGCCGCATTCACCACCTCTATGAGATTACCCAAGTACTCCACCGAGAGCATCTTGTTCGCGGTGTGATTTTTTCGTAAGGTGGTGAGGAGGTCGGGGGCGAGCAACACGTCTTCGTCGGCCATCGGCACGTATTAAATTCAGAAATCAACGCGGTCGCATTTTAACAAAAACAATTGAAGATTTTGCTTGTCAAGTAAAAGTTTCAGAAAGTTTCGCGGAAAGTAAATTTGAACTCGACACGCGTAATAAGAAGTGGTGCTTGAGCGGACGACCGACGGCGGCCGGCGTTCGAAGGGTTGTGAAGCGGTACAGCGCGTCGCGACGCTTGGGAAGCGATGCCGACGCCAACGCGAGTTTGAACGATAGGATTTGGTACTACAGAGAAGCACAAAGTATGGACACATAACAAAAACAATGATTTTTATCAATTTATTTAAAAATTCTTAACCTTAACAAAACATTATCGATTTTTTTGTTATTAAAAAATAATTTTTTTTTACATTTTAATTTCAGAAATTATTAAACCAACATAAAACTCAAAGTTGCCGCATATATTATTTAAATCCTTTGAGGCCTCAAGAAAAATTACAAAAATCTGTTTGATAAATATATTTTTATATACTTATAATGAACATGAGAAGGGTCCTTCCGATAACGGATGTTTGCATGTTTTCCAGAGTAATCCCATGCTATAAATTGCATTTATTAGCTTCTGGTGCTGCTGCTTCAGCCGGTCGAGAGTCCTTGCTTCTTGCAAGATTTCTTCCTGAGCGAGGACGTGGTGCTCAGCAAGAAACGCACAAGTGTCAGGGCAAGGTCCTTGTCGAACCAAAGCTTGAGAGCGATTGATCGACGCCACGTTATTAGTTTCTAAGATAAATTTGTTTAAATTCAATTTCTGCTTCAAATATTTTTATATAATATATTCTAAAAATAATATATCATTTAAATTATATTAAAATTTCAATAAACAGATAAGGTGTTAGGTTAATCACTATTATACCTTCACCAAAAAATGTTTGGCAAAATAAAAAAAGTGTTACAAAATAAAATATTTATATCTACATTTAATATAATATACAAAATATTAAAAAAATAATTGTTAATTGACGAATACATTACATGGTATATTACAAAAATACATTTTGGTTAGTTTGTATTGCATACTTATTGCACAAAATGACACACACAAAACAAATAAAATAAATATAATACAAATCTACAATATTTGTATATTTAATGATTAAATATTTGATTGTAGATATTGTTAATAATAAGTAAGCATCATACTTATAATCATGTTTAAATTAAAATGGTTTTTAAATACAATGGTAACTTTGATAATTTCACAAATCTGCAAAATAAAAAACAAAAATTGTTGTGATCACAAAATAAGAACACAATTATTCAATGTCCATGCGTTCTTATACGTGATTAATTGTCTTATCACGAATTATGCGCGCACAATTCACGGATTCAATGGACACGTCATTATAAGTCTTTCGCTCGACTTTCGAAATGCTGGATTCTGATTGAGATTTAGATGTGTGTGAGAATGAATGCGATGCAGCGGCTTGAAATGCCCACCGCCCCCGCTGCCATGGCTTGTTCCAACCGCTGATACGTTTAGCATGAGATCGTCGGACAATGAGCGCCGTCGATTGTAGTAATTGCGTATTTCGTTCGACGATTCGTACCGTAACGATTCACGGAATTTCCTCGGCGTGATTGATTGGAGTGAATCTTCATATCCGCTTTTAAAAAAATGTACAAAAATGTGTAAAATTTTAGTTATTTGTTTTTTAAAACAAAGATATACTTACTTGCTACTTTCTCCTGATGAATGACTGGTTGATAATCCACATTGACATGGTAACCCATCGGCAATGCCGGAGTCTTTACCACTTGAATGTAACGAAGCAATGGAGGTTTCCATTGCACCCAAAGACCGCGAGCGTTCTTTGGCGAAACGCGCAGAATAGCGCGGACAGTTAGCATCGTGATGGTGATGCTGCTGTTGATGATGATGTCGATGGAAAGCAGTACGATTCCCTCCGACATCGCCGTTCTCGGTCGTGTAGTGAGTGGGCAGACCGCCGCCCCCGCTGCTTCCATCCGAATATCCGCTCGGAAAGAGTGCGCTGCTCGGCTTGCCAAGGGTAGCTATCGGGAAACCCAATTGACGTCCGTGTGAGAAACTCTTCGCCAGCAGGCTAAACTCATCAATAGCACATGCAAGGACAAACAACCAAATACAAACTAAGCACTAGACTAATATGCATTTTGTGCGACGTTTTAATCAATGGTTACAGGAAAATGATTAGTTCATCAAACAAAACAGTGTGGATTTTTGTGAAAGACTTTTATGATTGAAAACGTACCGATTTTTTTTCCGTCGGATACAAATCACGCAAATTGCCGTTGCCAGTGCGCCGATGAAAACCACACAGCCCAGGACGACGACGCCGACTTCGAGGGTGGACAGAATCACCCGCTGGCTCCGGAAACGAATGCGTTCGATCGCACCGGAGGCTAGCGCCAGCACTTTATGTCCGCGCAGTTGCTTTTCGATATCCGGCTGCTTATTCAAGATAGCTCTGCAAAAGCGGAATGGCGAACCAAATGGAAATTAGGAAATTCCCTAAACGTTTACGAGCTAGTAACTTTTCCAAAATACTTACTCCTGCAATTCTGCCATATCTACGACGGTATTAAGTTTTGGATCCACCGCGTAAAGATACATATCAGTTCTGGGGAAGTAAATATTAGAATGGTTTAAGCTGTTTTTGTTTATTTTAATAGCAAAGTTTACTTACGCTGAATTATCGACTTGGTTTCTGTCGAAATGGGGTTCTAGCTTACGAATTCGAACGTCGTAACCAGTTGCGTTGAATAAAGCTCTAAAACGGAGTTTAACATCAAAAAGTTATCCAAACTAAAGATACACAATAGACTTACAATGTGATGTTCTCCATATTCTTCTCAATGTCAGTTGGTCTAGAACCCATAACCATAACCAGTTGTTTTTCTTCGTCCAATACATAAACCTATAATAAATCATAACCTCAAAACCTAATTCTTTTAGAAATCAATAAATCTTACAAAAACATTTGCAATTGATGAAGCCCCATCATCAGCTCCTCTTCTATCAGTAGCTTTAACGTCAAATCCAAATACTTTTCCTGCATCACGAGCAAAACTAGCTATGGCCCGAACCTGTCCAGTAATGGGATCAATTGCAAACCGTCTGGTTTCATCATCACCTCTCCCTAAAATTTGGTAACGTACTTCTCCGTTAAGTCCTAGGTCCGGATCAATTGCCTATCGATAAAGAATATTAATTTAAAGTTCTAGTATCAAAAACGCTTTAAGTCTATGTCAACTTACTTGTAATTGAATTATGTGATATCCGAAATTTGCCGTCGTCGGAATTGCTGCAACTATCGGTCTGCCACTGATAGTAAACTTTGGGACGTTGTCGTTCACATCCGTTATTCTCACGATAACTTTTACCTCGTTTAAACCTACAGGGGTCAAGGCAATAATTTTTTATGAATATCAGTTTGAATATACCAAAGTTTTGGGTAGTCGTAAAATGTGTAAGAGAAGAAATTGTTGTTACCGGCAAGTTGGGAGTAATCAGAAAGGAAAATACTAGCAGAAGTAAATAAAAAGGGATCAATGGTTGTGTTTTGACTGTCTAGTAGCAATTTAGATGAGTCTGGCCATTCCCAAGATAGTAAATCAATAAATTTTATTTTTGTTTTTTGGGTCAGGCAGCTGTATATTATAAGAAGCAGTTTGTAGTTTATATTTTTCAATATTAAGTTTTGAAACAAGAAAAAACTTACCCAGATCACCAAGTCTTTCATTAGTAACAGGATAAACCATAACAGTCATATCCCTTCCAACTTTATACTGATCTAATCGAATCTTCAACTCATAATAAGCCCCAAACTCTCTATCTGGCGACTCCACAATATATAAAGTTCCATTCCTGGCATCAATTTTAAACATCCTTCTAACATCACTTCCCTTCTCCGCTACAATACTATATCGTAACTTATGTTGCTTGTAACTCTCTGTTACATTTAGCGTTAAAATCTTTAACGGAACTGGTACATTTTCCTCCACTTCCACCTCATAATACCTATGAGCAAATACAGGTTGCTCAATAGCCTTCACATCTTCAGCCACATCAATTACAGTCACCATCAGTAATGCACTAGAACTTAAACTAGGCGATCCTAAATCAGAAGCAACTATGGTAACGTTGTGAGCTTTCTGTCTCTCATAATCCAGATGACCAATTGTGGTAACCACACCTTCTTTCGAATCGATCGCAAACAAATTCTCCCGGTTTCTTTTGTACGGAATATCAAACAACAACAACCCGTTGCCATTACCCATAAAATCTGAATCATTCGCAAACACTCTGGTAATCGGTGTTCCTATAGGACTATTCTCAGAAATAGTAGCATAATAAACTGGCAACTTTGACGCCATAATCTGATGATTACTATATTTAGTTTCTGTTTTTAATTGGATCAAATCATCATAACCATAAAAAGTTGGTGGATTGTCATTGACATCAATAACATTAACTTCTATATTGACCGTGGTGCTAAACGATAAGGCATTGTGTGGATTATCTTTAGCAACCACCATAAAAGTATATTTATCCTGAATTTCTCGGTCCAGTTCACCATCAACGCTTAAAACGCCAGAAAACTCGGATATTATGAAGGGCAACGAATCTTCGTTATTCAAAACTTTTAATTTATAAGATATATTAGCATTTTGTGCGAAATCACCATCAGTTGCTTCAATTTTTCCTAGAATATTTCTGGAATACAGAGCTTCTTCAGCATCAAAGTTATACCAGGATTTTTTAAATACCGGCGCATGATCATTAACGTCTTCTATTAAGATTCGAACTTTTATGTAATCACGAAGACCACCTTTATCAGATGCTGTCAAGTTAATTCTAAACTCCGACTCTGGTGGTAAAACCCTAGATACAATGATTTCTCCTGTTGATGGGTTAACAGTAAAGTACTGGGTAACATGGAATGGATCAGTATTTAACTCATTTGGTATGTAAGTCTCGGATAACATCTCGTATTTGATCAGAGCATTATCCCCAGAGTCTTTATCAACAGCCAACAGCTTCAACACAGGTGTACCAACCTGTAAATCTTCAGGTACTAGTATTATAGGTGATATTTTTGTAATCAAAGATTGTCTACTTCCAGTTGGTAGTTTAACTCTGGATTTAGCTGATAACCCATTCAAGGAATAAACTCCTGACATACTTGTACTTCCAGTAGCATCTTCCTGGTGTGCAAGTTTATTCCCACTTTCGTCATATTCTTGTACTTTAACACCTCTATCAGGAGCTACAATCAATTGATGAAACACTGGAGGGTTGTCATTTTCATCTTCAATATGTATCACTAACTGAGATTCGTTTTTAAGGCCACCTTTATCTTTTGCAATTAGTTTTAAATGATACACAGGCTTATCTTCTCTGTCAAGGGTACCTGAACTTCCCAGGAGTGAATTATAATAAACTTTTCCATTAAAACGATCAAATCTAAATTTTTCACTTCCTTCACCCTGGAGAGTTAATGAAAACTGTCCATTCGAACCCACATCTGCGTCTTGGACATGAATAGCTGAGTTGAGAGTAACTTCAGTTCCGGTAGCAGAATTTTCTTTAATGTACCCTTCATACAAAGTTTTATCAAACTGAGGTGCGTTATCGTTTTCATCATCTACAATAACCACAGCTTGATATATACCAGCCCCAGTGCTACCTCCCCGTTTAGGTTCTGCTATAATAGTCAACCTGTAGGTATCCCTAACCTCACGATCCAGTGGTTTTTGTGTATATAACGTTCCGTTTGAATATATAGCAATATGATCTGTAACATCCCTTTGATTTGCAATAAAGAACTTAAGGTCTCTGATATTTTTATTTGTCATATTAGCCATTAATCTTCCAATCACCATATTATGGTTTTCTTTCACGTGAAACTCAGTTGGTACCCCTTTGAGAAATAGATTTTTATCTTTAGGATCTACCACGTGTACAGTTACATTAGTAACAATTGACAAATCTTTATCATTTGATACTACCCCTTCAAAATCATACAAAACTCTGTCGTATTTTTTCAAATTTTCTATTACTGTTATGGTACCAGATCTTTCTTCAACAGCAAATGGAACACCTTCATGGTAACTGTGTAATAAGTCATAAAGTAATCCATTTTTAACGTCTTTATCTACATTTGCGACTCTGATTTGTCCAACACTCGTACCAATGTCAACATTTCCCCCAACCCAGAATTCGTACGGAGCTCCAATAAAGTTCGGTAGATCTTTATTGGTTTTGTTGTTGAAAACATCGATAGTAACAACTGCTAATGCTGATCTTCTTTCCGAAGGGTTTAAAGGTTGGTCTGAAGCTTCCACGAACAGAAGATGCCGACCAGTTGTTAAAGTTTTAGGTGATGATACTGTCAACAACCCGGTTTTAAGATCAATTTTAAATGGAAACGACGCATTTGCTGATTTTTGAATATGATAATGAACTAAACCATTCCTTCCCAAGTCTGGGTCAATAGCATGAACTTTGCCTATGGTTTCATGCACCCTGGTATCACTACTTATTACAAAATCGTAAATATTGTTTGGTATAAAAGTCGGATTGTTGTCGTTAGCGTCCAATAAAGTTACTTCAACATTAACAAACGAAGCTGATTCTTTGTCGGTTACCACTGATCTGGTTTTCTCAATAGCGTAAACCCTCATCGTGAGGGCTGTTCTTCGTTCACGGTCAAGAACAGATTGGTCTCGGACCTGGATAAAAAAACGTAATTATTATTGTAAATCTTTAAACCAGTTTCCTAACTCTAATAACAAAAAGGTTTTCAAATAAAACTTACAGCTAACCATCCTGTTTTGCTATCTAAAACAAACGCCTTACTTTTGTCTTCAAGTTGTAAGGAAAATTCAGCATTATCTCCCTGGTCCTGGTCGTGCGCTATAATTTGCAGAACCGAAAAACCATTGGGTAGATTTTCCACAATACTGATATTATATATATCTGCTTCGAATTCAGGCAGGTTGTCGTTGAGGTCCATCACCTCGACCTCGACGCGTGCCACACCAGTCTTTAAAGGATTATCCAACTGGGTCGCTTGGATTTGCAGCACAAACGTGTTGCCTGGTAGAGACTTTTCTGATTCTAGGTCAATTTCTTTCTGTAGGTACAAGGAACCATTATGTGCGTCTAACGCAAAAAGACGTCTGTCGTTGCCCGCAATAATATCGTAACGGATTTCGCTATCAATTGCAAGATCTTGATCGTAGGCGAAGATTTTTGGTTCAAAGTGAAGACGGTAATGCAGTTTTTCACCCTGGAGTTTTTAAAATAATTTTTCTACAGTAAACTCATCAATTCTTAAAGAAAATTGTTAGTTGTTTTTCAAATCCTTGCGTAAAATATTTAAAAACTGTATTTATTGTAACAATGGATATTTAATGGTAAACATTTGTAATAAAGCATGCATGACACGGTCATGGGTTATTAGGCTCAGCGTTTTGAGTTAATATGACTAAAATTAAGTTAACTTCTTTCAAGTTAAGTTGGTGCACATTGCGGTAGGTTGTGAGACTTTTAAACCAGACAGCGATAAACCGTTAACTACACCAAAACCGTAGCTGTACTTTAGTGTATTCACAGTGTCTATGTCGAATTTACATAATACTCGACAACAAAATAGTTTAGTTGCCGTTTTTTTAATGTTAGTTTAAATTATTTCTTTATTTTTTACAAACAAGTTAAAAAATCTCAAATATGTAAGTCGTTTTGTTTACATTTATAAAGTTTAAGTTCCGACTTGGTTTTCACGATAAAAATGCGCAATTGCACACTGCGCATACTTGCATATTGCAGGTAATGTCGGTTTATTTTATGGAAAGTCTAAGACGATTAATTGTTGTAATATAGCGAAAACGCTACTACTGAGCTCAGCAGAGCGCGCAAGCGCATTGCACTTTCCGCTGCGCTCGATCGTAACCAACCGACATAATAACATCTTAAGTCGCTGGTACGATAAACAAGAAAATTAAGAAAGCAATAAAATGCAGACAGCAACAAAGTATGCAATCTAAGAAGTTAACAGACAGTGATTTATTAAAATAAAATGATTATTGGTTTATACTCACTGTTATTGGATAGTTTTCGGTGACGCGGGTTCGATAGACGCCTTTGGTAAATTTTGGACTTAAGTCATCATTGTCTAAAACAGTTATTTTTATTGTGGTTGTTGTGCTTCGTGGAGGTAAACCGCGATCCTGTAAATCGAAATAAATAAAAATAAATCAAAAATTTCTCTTGGAAAAAACATAATTCAATTGTTTCCGTAAAATAATAAAATTATATGATTTGCTTTAACTTCCTACTTAAGTCAGTTAAGTGCAGTGCAGTCGGATCGATTACGTTTTGCATTAGATTTTAATTTTGCATTTTATTGTGCTTCCTGCATTTTTTTCCGGCGATCATAATCAATTACGCTTTCTAACTATTGTGTGCATACAAGTGAGTAATATCTTCAAACTGACGAGTAAATAAACTCAAAGATTTATTGTTTTGTTAAGTAGTTGCTACTTAACTTAAGCCATAAACACGTAAATAATAAAAAGAAATTTTTGCAAACTCACAGACGCAGTCACGGTGAGAGTAAATTCGCGATCTCCGTTGTCATAATCCAATCCTCTTTCCAGCATGAGAAAAGCTTGATGGCTGCTATCAAGGGCGAATTTTCCTCGTTCATTTCCTGCTGTGATTGCGTATTGTACATCGGAGTTGGGCGTGTTTGGTTTGTCACGATCTATGGCTTTTATTCCTCGGAATATTGTCAAACCTAATTAATATAAAAAGATATATATGGCCACTCTAATTTTTACCAGAACAAATATTACCAGCAGGGGTTAATTCATCAACTGTGATGTGATACGGCGCGTTTTCAAAACTAGGCGCATGATCATTGATGTCTTCGACGTAAACAGTTATAGATAATGATGAAGAAATCTGTATTAAAAAAATCAGTAAGCCACATTGTGCGTTGTGTAGATATTGTTCTTAAATATCCAGATACCTTCTTATTTCTGTAATTACGATTGATGATATTATTTTATTAGTGCGTGCAGACACACTTTTGCAATTTTAATTTAAACATTACTTACATGTACGATTAATACTCGTAACTAGTTATTATATCTCGTAAATCAACGCCTAGTGAACACATTACGTAAATTCTACTTTTACTCATCATAAAATCATAAAAAAATTGTGATAATTAATCTTTAATAAAGCAAAGAAATAAAAATGAATAAAAGAAATTATAAAAATCATCAGAAATCAAAAGTAATTGGAGATAAAATACCAAAAAAAATGATAAAACTTTAAGTCTTAATCTTGTAATTTTTTTGTAGTGCTCGTATTTTTGTTGCTGAAGTGGCTTTTAATTAAATTTATTTACCACATCCTCGCCATCATTGAACTCGCACGCCAACCGAAACTTGAGCACGTTTTGCGGATTGTCGGTATCGACCAGCTCCTCAAGCGATCGTGCCAATCGCAGCGAGACCGTCGTCTGATTAATCTCTCTGAACGCGAAGTAGCCGACGTCCTCATCCTGAAAAACAAGCACACGCCACGCATTACACGCACAGTGTCATAAATGTAACAGGTCGGGTTAACTCAAGTTGTAACTAACTTGGGGGTTGAACACTTTGGAAAGGCAAAAGCAAAAGAAAAGGAAACGACGGCGGCTGCGGGTCGCCAATAAGAAGTAAAAATAAATTATTTTCACGCTGATAAAACGGAAATGACGGAAAATACACGCAGAAAATGGTAATGTAACATTCACACATACTAGGACTATACTAGCCTTGAAAGGTGGTGAAAAGGAAGTAGTATAGAAGCTATAGACTAGAGACTAGAGAAGATAGTGAGATGTGGTACAAGGAGGAACTAATAAATCGAGGATTTGTGTCAAAATAGGCAAGCAAGTCGATGAAGATTAAAAGGAACTGAAGGCTGCATATAGTCAGGATACTGTAAGGATTCCGCATCGTAGGTTGCTCATATTACTTTGTCCACTGGTTTAAGGCTAAGATTTTTCCTTGGATGCACTTCTACTTTGAGGACTTCGTCGCCGACTTTGAGGTTTTCTGGTACGCGAACGAAGCGCAGATATTCGCCAGGTGGATAAAATTGACATCCTGCGAATAAAACATTAAAAACATTAAACATGATTAAGTATATTATTTTTACTTAACTTAAGTTTAAAATTTCAAAATAAAATACTTAAAGATAAATCATTGCCTAAGAAAAAAAATACAATTGATGACATCCTTTTGTAATTTGTAGTTTTGTACAAATAAAACAAACTAATTAATAACAAACAACAAACAAACAAGCAGTGCGCAATACGCAAAACGCGAATGCAAACGAAAGTAAAATCACGACAAAGAACAAAGTAAGTAATTTATTTGCTCGTAATATTTCTATTACAAATTCCAAATTACAAACGAAAAAATGTTAAAAACTTTAAGACTCATTAAAAGTCAACTCTTTATGTTCCAAACACTTAAACGTTTTTTTTCTTGCTATTATTTCATTATTTCTCATCGTCTCACAAACCACAAAAAAACAATATCACACGTTTTCGTTTTGTTACAATTTCATTTCGTTTTCGACTTCTTTGTTGCATTAAAACGCATCGAAAGAAACTGAAAGTTTTGTGTTAATCGTTTTGAATTGTTCAGAGTTTTTATTATTGAAGCGATTAAAGTGTTAAAAATTGCATTTAAGAGTAATTAGCGACTTTTGAAGTAAAACAATCAAATTTCTCTTTCACGCCTCTCCTGGAAAAACAGTAATATTCTAATTTTTAATTTGTAGATGAATATATTAATTTTTAAATTAAAAAGTAAATGCGCCAGTCAGAACTTTATGATAAATAATAAACCTAACAAGGTGATTTAGTTAAATTTGTTAGTTTTGTTACCAACTTTCTTTAACACACTTTTTAATTGTGAATAATAAATAATAAAAGTTAGTCACAAGTGACGAATTAAAAAAATTTAAATTTTACGAATAATTAAGAGTTTAATTGTTTTTGGTTTAAAATTCGTCAGAAAATATGATTTTATTGGCATTATAATTAATGAAATTTTAATTTTAATAAACCTTAAAACATTTTCAATCATTTACGTTAAATTTTATTATATATAAACGGTGTTTGTGCTAATTTTGAACATACGGTTTTCAATATATTCAATAGAATTGTTTTTACTTAATAAAGTAATGTTTTTGTTGCTGTTTCTTTGTTTTAAATGACGAAACGCATGTTTGATGTTTAGTTTTAACATAAATTATGTTTTACTGTAACACCAAATTGAGAAAAAACGATAATTCACCACGCATGTATGCAATAAGCAATCGTTGTTCAATATAAGTCAAGAGCGTAGTAGTTTGTTGGTTGCAAACATCGATTAGACGCAATTTATAACCAATTTCGTCTGGCAGTGAGAGTGCAATTGCCGCAATTGATGCGATCCATCTACTCTCAAATCTTTCGTACGCTATCCGTTATAGGACTTTATTCTTGCGACACTGCAGCAATTCATCGTCGTTCTTAATTAACATGAAGTTGTACGTCGTGGTCGTCGTAAACTTTAATTTGTAACAAAAATTGCATTTTTAAAGAAAAAACGACAATTTTAATGAAGTACCTACTCCACAAAATCAAAGACATAAAAAAATTTAAATTAAGTATCTTTATTTTTTGTATCTTTGATTTGATTTGATTTTAGTTAGATGAATTCCACAAAAAAAGACACAATAGCGTTTTTTCTCCTTGTTGCGGTTTTTGTGTATGTTCGACGAGGCGTTACTGATGCGTTTTGGGCAAGTACAATAATCTTAAGTTAAGTTAACTTAACCCAACTCTGCGTTCATGAAATTGTCAAGCATGGCGGCACGTCGGAGACATTAAGACCGACCTATTTACTTAGCGGCATAAATATTTATTATTATTTTTTACTTTTATTTTTTGGTTTAAAACCAAAATAAATTTTGTTTGTAACACTTTTAAATGTTGATAAATGTACAGCGCCATCTATGCAATATTAATTTGTAATTGTAATCAAAACTTCAAAAATTACTTCTACTTTTAAGATAGAACCAATTAAAATACGTATTACCTAAATTACTTATAAATTACAAGAAGTAGAAGTGAAAATAATTGAGGAAATGCAAGAAAGTTTTAAGTACTATAAGTATAACAGGTACCAAGGAAATAACCAAGTAACTAACCAAGCATTACTGAATATAATCATCAATATGAGTTTTAATCTTTGATTTTCATCTATAATTCTATTCCTGTAACTATTAGGATTCTTATACAGAAATACGCATACATGTTAGAGTTGCTTGGAAAATATGCTTAGAATTCTAACCTCACTTTAGTTAAACTAAAAACTTAAATTATTAAAGCTTAAATTATATTCGTCTATGTTATAATTATTACCCAGAACATTATAAACGTAGATAAATCATGCAACGATTCAACGATGAGAATATGAAATTTAAGATTAAAAAAAAATTGCGTTGATTTTTAGCGTTTACGCCTTAATAACTACTTTTCTAGTATAGTTTAGTAGCTCGTACAAAGTATGTAAAGCAAAGAAAAGTAATGCAAAGTGAAATACTGAGAAATAATCAGAGATTTGCTGATGTTGATGGTGATGTACAATGTGTGATGTGTGATGGTGATGTGAAGCAATGTCTTATGTCTCATGTGGTTTGATGTAGTCTCACTTACGTTATGTGTGTGCTGATTTGAAGGAGCGTGAGAATGTGAGAAATTCTACTTTTCTTTATATCTACTTAAGTCGGAATTTTCACCCAATATAGGCATGCCGATGAAGTCCGTTTAAATTGGAATGCGAATGCAAATCAAACACTTTTTATAGTTCTATCATCATCATCATCATAACAAATCAAAATAACAAATCAAAATATAATAAAATCAAACTTTTAATATTCTAAGACCGTGGTTTTTATAAGTTTTGTGTTGATACTCATCTTATCTGATTGAAAAAACTTAATTTTTTACTTGTTTTATGACACAAACCAGTATATATTTTCTGTTTAAATTGCCAATTTGTTGCCAATTAATCATTAGATCATTTAAAGTACGAGATAATTTCTTATTAGTTGTTTTTAATTTACTTTAACTTACCTTCCGTAATTTACTTTACGTTAAAATTACAAAATTTCCTAGTTTTGAAAGGATTTAATAAATTAATTGTCAAGATTCTAAGAATAATTCACTATTGACCGAAACAGGACAGATAAATTTATTAAATTGCCTACTCAGTAAAAAGTAAAAAATGTTTGGTATAGAAAATTTACTTTTGAAATTATGTGGATATTAAAATTATATATTTTTGATATTTTCTTTAAAGTATTGATAAATTTGTGACGTAAAACATAATTGTTTTTCTGTTTAATTTCTTGCATTATTTTACCCGACTAGGATTTGTATCCAATTAGTTACAGGATCATTTAAACTCATAGTTAAAGTCATAATTATCTACTAATAATTTTTAATTGTTTTCACCGCAAAAAGTGCTAAGTTTTTATAGTTTTTCAAAGGTTTAATATCTATATATATTATTATCTGTAACAAATCAAAAAATAATGAAAAAACTTTACCTAAAAATGGACAATGAGTTAAATAAATAAATTGTCTATATATTATTAAAATTAAAATTAAATTATTAAATTATCTAAAATAAATCTATAGTGTATTTGAAAAATATGTTTGTGTAACAAAACAATATTTTAGTAAAATAATTTATACCACTTTAAATCGTTGATATATTCACAAATAAAAAAAATATAGAAAAAGGATAATATGATATGCGTAAACTCATATGCCTATAAATCGGATATAGACGAGAAAAAGCAATTTTTCTGTTCATTGCAATCACTTTGATATAATAAAATAATAATCTAATTATTTAATGTATTGTTTTATCATTGTTTGTCCTGAATGCACTCACTCCATATAACGGAAAATAAAACAAAACGAAATTTCTCATCAACGTAAAGCTTTCAACCTCTATACGCTATACTCGATTGTGATTGTGGTTTGAAACAGGTTAAAAGCCAGAAAACACAGAAAAAACACTAAAGCTGTAAAAGAAAACAACACATATCAATATACTGATTGCCAATTGTCAATTGTCAATTGTAAATTGTAAACAAAGCAATGTAAGGCTTAAACACAAAACGCAAAGCGTTGTAAGTACGAAAGTAACTTCCTCGGAGAAAGACAGAAACGATTCCATATCCGACATTAATTAACATAAAACGCAAACAACCATGCGGACATGGAGCAAAAAATACAGAAATTACTGATATCCAGATATACACTATTATTGTAGTGAGCGTTTTAATTCAACTTAAACCACTTCTAGAATTATTTGCGTACTACTCGAATAAATTAAATTAAATAAACGAGAACAAAATGCAAAATGTCTACAAATTATTTGTAATGTATGTAACGCACGTGTGCTCATTGAGTTTTCTCCTGTCGTCCTGTCGTTTTGTCGCAGTTTCCGGCCGTGCGTAAATTATTCATGCGTCTGGAATGTTCCATAAAGCTAATTATTTCTTTTTTTTGTTGGTGTTTAATTTCAATTTATTTGAAAAACACTTAAAACTACATTTAAATTAAATTTTTTGTTTGGTTATTTGTAATATTTGCAAATTACAAACGGTTTTTATCAAAATAAGCGATCAAACATTACTTAAATAATGAGTTTTTCCTGTATTTCAAACATTTGCGTAGAATGTGTGTTTTTGTCGTCCATACCAGTTTTCGTAAAATCCGCGACGTGCAATTTTGTAAGAAGCATGTTCCTTACACTGCTGAAGAAACCGTTAGTTAGAATAAGTTTTGTTTGTAAGTTGAGTGCAAGTTTGGTGTGATGTGGAAAGCGCGTTGTGAAATCTTTAACTTGTCGAAACAGTTTAAAGCGCTAAAAACTTTAAAAACTTGGTCATTACACGATGATATCTTTGTCTGGTGACTTTGTAACTATGTAACTATGACATTGTCAAATAAAAACATTAGAATTCAAGTCAAAAATAAAAAAATTCTTGTCATGAAGATTTTTACGAGCAGTTTTTTTAGTTTTTTTTAGTATTTTAATAAGTTGATTAACTTAAAAACCTTGAACAGGTGTGAAATATTCATAAACAGGTTGTATTCGTTTCAATTTGTCATTACTTCTTCTTCCTTCAATCATTAATTTTATTGAAAGCTTGTAGTAGACTCTGACGACTAGTTGTGTACGTAGTAGAGTAATAAACTAATAAACTAAGCTTCGAAAACGCCCGAGGAGTTTTCCAATGTTTGCGAGAGTGAATAGACGACGCCGAAGACGCGGAAGAGTGAATGTGAAGTGAAAAAGGTAAACGAAATCAGAGCAAAGTAGATCGAGTGCGCAGATCTTCGACGATCAGAACCATCGAAATAAGATCATCGCACCAAAGGCAACACTCAACAAGGTTTGTGTTACTAACAAGAAAATTGTATTTTTATAATTTAAGAAAATTTAAAATAAAATACAAAAAAATAAATTATAACAAACAAATTAATTCTATTTTTTTTCACTAAAATAGTTTACAAATGAATTTAAAAAAATTCTCATTTGTGCAAAGTGAAATTGTAAAATTATGAATTGTGAGATACTCGAGTGTTAAACATTTAATGAAAGACTTTAACAGTCAGACATAAACTCAGAATTAAATCTTTCATTTCCCATTCTCACTTTTTTGTTATTTTACTAATTCACTTTCTTTTATTGTTCGGATTGTGTAAACTTAAAATGTTTGCGTTGTAATAAAAAAATTGGCGTGGTTCTAAATTTCAAAATTCATTAGCAGTCAGATGTTAATTATGGTTCTGGCGTTCGTAGTTTTGTAACATCCTTTGCCGAGGCTGATCCGAGTGAAGAATAAAGTGGTTCAAAACGAAAAGTAATGCACGCACAACCAGTTCTATCAAATCGCATGTACACCAAACTTTTATGTGTTATATAAGTTAAGTAAAATGGCTTAAGACGCGTTCAGCATCAGGCAATCACCTGCCACACTCGAATGCAGAATAAATCAAGAGATAAAATTAGATTGCTCAAGAAGACATCAAGACTAGATACTCATAGGTACATGGTATTTAGATAGAAAAACAAAACACGAAACTCAAAAAAAACAATTTTGTTTTATGTTCACTACAAACATTTATTTTATTTTGAAAACATGTTTTAATGACAAAAATGCATTCCAATGAATTAATTAATTGAATAAAAGAATCAAGTTACAAACTACTATAGTGTCCAAATCAATATTTGTTTTGTTTTGAGTTTTTGCATATTGAATTTCAAATCTACAAATATTATTTATAACGAAAAACATCGAAATGCGTACTTCTCTTTAATTTGATAATTGCGTGTATAATTATAGTATCTTTTTGGAGGGCGTTTTATAATGATCTATTTTTATTAAAAAATATAACTTAGTTAAGGAGTTATATACAGTTAGAAAACCGAAAAAAGTGAATTTTCCAGATTTTTTTCTGGGAAAACTTTTGAATTTATTGATCCAAACATTTTCTACACATATTATGGTATCTTTTAACTATATTTTAAAATTTAGTACTAGTAAAAATATTTATTTGGAAAAGAGCTACAGCTGATCTCCTGGAGCTCTACTCAAAAAACACGTTTTGCTAATGGTGACCAT